>JAOEHI010003659.1:0-38434 GCA_025447815.1 Percopsis transmontana
CCCCCTAAATATTACTCCTTTAAAGCAATTTGGAGTAAAGACTGGGAGGATGCAAACAGTGTGTGTGTGTGTGTGTGTGTGTGTGTGTGTGTGTGTGTGTGTGTGTGTGTGTGTTGGAGGCAAGGAGTTCACTCGGCTTTCTTTGTTGTTCAGTCTGCTATGAGCTGCTTCTTTGGTAATCTGAGGGCCAGTCCCAAGACACAGTGGACATGCCTGACTGGCCTCTGTCAACAAGGATTTCTAATAGACTCCATTCAACATGTAGATAAAATAGTCTGATATAAAACTTTCCTTTGTGTCCCTCAGGCCCAGAAGAGGACAGCTCTGAACTCAGTCAGAATGTGCCTCCAACCCCCCAGAAGGAGGCGGATGAGGGGGAGGAGGACAGCGAACTGAAAAAGCAGGAGATGCTGGTCCAGTACCTGAGAGATACAGAGAGCTTTGCCCTCCAGGTGGAGAGAGCCATAGCTGTCATCAACACCATGCTTTACTGGAAGACCACCTCAGGTACACGAGGCGATCTGCGGCTGTACTGCATGCAAACGGTGACAATTACAATTGGGTCATTTAGCAGACGCTTTTATCCAAAGTGAAAATTACATGGTGCTTCTTGCTTAAGGATGTGTACAAGTAGGCCTGTGGCTGTGGCTCAAACCCACGACCTTCTGGCCCCCTTACCTTACACTCTGTTAAACGGCTGTTAACATTTGGTGTGTTTAGTAAATACATTTTTATTTCTACAGCTTGGCGGCCATGTTATGCCTACCGTGGTGTTGAGCGCGTTACGTCATCAACGAAATTGTTGAGTTTTTTTTTCTGCTGAGCTGCTTGGTTAATGGCGCATGTGCGTCAAGCCGAAGCCCCACACTACATACGGCAAGGGATGTCCTGCTAAGCTCAAGAATAGAGCGTAAGCAGTTGCTGGACAAAGAAGACAGTTATAAAGATTGTTAATTCCAAAGCACTCTGACATATGGTCCTAAAGAAATGTCTGACACGCCCGCAAGATGAGAAATGAAGTAGTACTGTAGGTGTAGTAGTCTGTTTCGCTGTCAAAACACAAATGTCCAGTTTATTATTACCGGACATTTTGACCGCCAAGTTTTTAATTGATCTGGTGTGTGTGTGTGTGTGTGTGTGTGTGTGTGTGTGTATGTGTATATATATATATATATATATATATTTTTTTTTTAAACACATATTTACTTCACTGCCAAACTGCGGTAATATATCGTGTTTTTTTTTTTGTTTTTTTTACCACGGTAAGAAATAATCCATACCGTCACACCTAGTGTCCAATCATCTGTGTTTCAGTGGTCCAGGAGGCGGTGCAGTTCTGTGTGACGGTCTGCGAGTTCAGCGTGGCTGACTCTCTTAGTGGCGTGAGGAAGATGCTCCCCCTGGTCTGGTCGACAGACGCTGCCATTAAAGACGCTGTCGTGCAGGCCTACAGACGTCTCTACCTCAACCCCCAGGGTGACACCACCAGGTCAGTGTAGTGCGTCACAGACACTCTGCCATCACACTGAAGCAATGCATAACGTATGGCATTGTGGGTTGCCTAGTGGGAAACCTTACCCAACCATTAAATCCCATGTCTTGTTAAGAGGCTATTTCTTCTTCCCCTCACCATTTTTGGGTGTTCAAGTGCTGGTACAAGGGGCAGTTTGTTTATTCTATATGGCAAGTCAACCCTTGAGCAGTGACATTTTAGTCCTCACGTAGAACGATTTAATCTCAACTGGTGCTGCTGGCACTTGCAAACCATTCAAACTGTTAATATTCCTGTGCAAAAAACTGATAGGGTTTTCTGTTCCTCAGGGCCAAAGCGAACACTCTGGTCGACAATCTGTCTGAGCTGATGGTGGATGCCTCCCTAGGGACCATCCAGTGTCTGGAGGAAATAGTGAGTTACACCTTAAGGCACCAAGAGTGCCGGCCTGCACCTGATAGTCAGGAAACGTGGCCGGGATTGTTTAATATGATGTAGGCATTATTTAATATGATCTAGTCTCATGGGGTTCCCTGTATATTTCATGAGTTTATACAAATCCAAAACATACATACAATTGGTAATAAGTGATTTAACTCTATATAATCCTACCCCCGGGGGCCCAAATCATATCACAAATGACATCATATTTACAGGTGTAGTACCGTTTGCCTCCTCCACGCAGTAACGTGCGCACCATCCATCCATGTTGCCATAGGTGCAGGAGTTCTTCGGCAGTGGCAGCAGCCTCCAGTCCACCGTAGTGCAGGTTCTGTGGGAGAGATTCACTGGCAAGCGGGACACCTCTGGTCTGTACAGGCGTGCTGCTGTGCTGCTGCTGGGCATGGCTGCACGGTACGTCCCTCACGCAGGCCAATAGCCTCTTTAACTTCAGATTGTGTTAATAATTAACCCACTGGCATACGTTAAACGTCATTGAGTGACGTGACGCCTGTTGTCATGGTGATGTACAGTACAATTGACATTCGCGGGGCGGTCTGGGCTAAGTTTGTCCTGCTCTGCCTCAGCTGTCTGACGGTGAGCACATCTCTGATTAGTTGGAATACAAGCACAGCCTGGGCTCCTCTCCATTGTCAGTGGAGTCACGACCATATAACTAGGCCCCTTGCCAGCATATTTCACTGAATGCTTCTTTTTATAATGCTCCTCCTCAATCCCACCTCAAAGGTTTCCCACCGCTGTAGGGAAGAGTGAGCGACTATCTGCATCCCACCCACACTGTGCTGCCTCCCTTTATCCTGCCAGCAGCGTTCATAACCTATTTAATCTCCTGCGCTGCTTCTAACCCTTCTGCTAGCCTGGCCTCCCACGCACATTATCTGGGCAGCAAGGTGGGACTGGCAAGGCCAACACGCTGTACTTAAAATGATAACGGGCGACTTCAGAGTAGCTCAGAAATGACTTCCTATGGGCATGGCTATATAGGAACCTTAGTACGGTCACACTTTTATGCCACTTTACAAGGGTGCATATTCATTTAAGTGCATGTTAATATATAAAGTGTGCATGTTCTATTAACAGGGCAGAGAGAGAGGTGGTCCTCAGTAATCTGGACACTTTGTGCTCAGTGGCTCTGGGTGAGAAAGTGACTGAAGACTTCCTGCTGGCCAGAGACAGTGTCATCACTGTTCTCAGCATCACAGATCATGTCAGGGTAAGAAGGGAGGAGTCGATGGTAATCCTTGTAAGTAAAGTCATTTAGCGTTTGACTTGCGTAGCTGCAGTTTTAGCAAAACTGGTCTAAAATTGGGTTTTAACTCGCAACTGCGTAATTAACCGTTGCTATGTCAAAACAAGAGCATGTTCAGCTGAACCACTGCTAAACCCCTACTAAACCAGATGTACGCAGTTTTAAAATACATAAGAAAAGACGCATCCACTGTGCTCTGGCAATTACATGAACGGAGCACTCATCTTAATGAAAAATAAAGAATGTTCTTTCAGCTACAGAGACGCTATGTTAAAATGATCCAGCTAGCAAACATGAAGGTCTAGAGACCTTCATGTTTGTTTTTTTTCAATGTACATTAGCCCTCTCTAATGTACTGCCTAAAAAAAAAAATAAAATAAAATAAATAAATAAAATTTTTTTTTTAAATATAACACACAACGTAACCATATAGCTAAAATTAACATCTCACCTCTAGCCAAACCATTTTTAACATGCATTAAAAACTTTTTTAACAAAAACATTGAATTTTTTTCTCCCTCTTAAACCATTGACTTTACCAATAATTTTACACGACCCCCTAATATAAAGATTGTTAGCTTTTCTAAACTGTAGCTAAGCTAAGGTTGGGTAAACCTAAGTGATATAGCACAGCCCCAATTTGTTTTTATTATGCCCCCCCAACAGCAATCAAAAGGTGCACCATTCAGGCTCCCCCAGGACCATCAGCTCTTCACCTGCCTCACCCAGGCTGTCGCTGAAGGTAAACTCTGTCGCTTGCGTTTCTGCGCTAGTGTTCCCTTTGTCCTTCTACCTGTGTCCCAGGTCCTGCCATTGGTTTGTTTCACTGACATTTGACGCCCTATTTTTGGCCTCTTTGCAGGGGTCGTGATGCAAGACCCTTACTGGCAGAGCTTCATGGAACAGGCGGTCCGTCTCCTCTATTTCCTGGCCGAGTCTCCTGACCAGCTCTGTTCCCACCTCCTGCAGCGCAGCGCCCGCCTCCTACTGGACCAGATCGCAGAAGCCGTGGAGATCAATAAGGATGTCGACCAATCGCAAAGTGGATCTCAGGAATCTGATGAGCAGACGGAACAAGGTTAGAAACCCTCTACTGTGTTGATCAGTGGTCGTGGCTAAAACAAAGTTTGAAAACCACTGCTCTACGGGGGATAATGTCCATCTTTGTGGAATACTGGGGCTATATTGTGATCAGATTATTTCTCTGTGGCTCATTATCAGTCTGCTTACACTAGCTAACAGGCCCGTGTGCCTTTCCTTCTACACTAGCTAACAGGCCCGTGTGCCTTTCCTTCTACACTAGCTAACAGGCCCGTGTGCCTTTCCTTCCCCACAGTGAACTGTGTGTGTCTGGCCCAGCTGCTGGCTCTGTGCGGCTGCGTGGCGTTCTGGCAGGTGTCCCACCTGGAGCGCAGCGTGAGCATGGAGCTGCGGAGGAGGAGGGGAGAGACGGAGGAGCGGGAGGAGAAGGAGAAAGGCCCTTCCAGCAAAGCAAAGGTACACCGGGAACGTCATTGCGGACCCCTAACCCACTCCTCAGTGGGAAGGACATGTTAATGTAGATTTTCCTGCTCATCTGGGTTTTTCATGAAGTAAATGTATCATTTTTGTGTAACTATTTTACTCTTGTGTGGACAGCAAGCAGCCAATGAGAGCGTGGTGGAGGAGGAGCTTGGCTTAATTGGTGCCTCTGCTGAGGATACAGAAGCTGAGCTCATCAGAAAGATCTGCGAGACTGAATTAATGGCTGGTAATTCTAGGGCCTTCTCTACTGTCTGATAATCTGCCTAGGCCAGTGGTTCTCAACTGTTCTTGACCCGATGCCCCAGACATTCATGGCTGCATGCACGAGGAGGGATAGTAAGCTACGAACCCCATAAGATAGTCAGACAAGCACTGGCCAAGATAACAAAATGCATAAAAAAATTGTTATAGATATAGAACTAAAAAATTAATTATTTTGTGCCCCTCAAAGGCGCAACCCGCTTGAGGGTCCTGAAAACCACTGGCCACCTGCGGGAACCTCGCCCCATGTAGGACTCTGGCCTAGGCTATATCTGAAACTCATCTTCCTCGCCACAATGACACTATGGGTTATCCTCCGATGTTGACATGATGTTGAGAAGTTACCCTGGCTCTGTGTTTAGAGGAGAACCTGCTGTCTGCGTTCCTTCCTCTGCTGGTGAGGGTGTGCAGCTCGCCGGGCCGCTACGCCCACCCACAGCTCACCACCGCTGCGTGTTTGGCACTCTCCCAGTACATGATGATCAGGTGAACGCCACTTCCCTTATTCCAGTATATCCAGTATACAGTTGATGTCCCTCCGCAAGAAACTTTTGTCATTTGGCACTAAGACCAAAATACCCAGGTCCACAGTATTGCAGAAAACAGTGGTTTGTGTTGTCACCTGTAGTTGGGTCATTTTTTATAATGGATCTCTGGTGAGGACAAACTAATCTAAAAGTGCTAATGAGGAGCTAGGTGGTGTGACCATATTTAGAGGATGTCGTAATTTCTACCTCTGCTGATATTTGGCCTTTTTTGGTTTAGACTAGACGAGGGGTAAATAACCCAACACATTAGTGTGCAGTGCACACTGTTGGAGCTTTCAAGGAAATTCAACAGCGTATGTATTCAAACCTAGGACAAATACAGGTTGAAAAGATTACATAAATTGGAGTGCAGGGTAATGGGACTACTATAATGTCTGCAGTAGCATGATTTCCATTAATAAAGTGCTTTTCTATTAATTTAAAAGGAATAAGGATGAATCCTCCACATGTAAGATCCATTACAGAGATGTGCAATGTGTTCTGGTCTAAAAATTACATTTATGTTCAATATGGCAAATAGCTGTCCAAATGTTATATAGAATGAAGAAATATTGAATTCTGAGCACAGTTGTGTGCTGCACCTGGATTCTTCAGCGTTGCCGGCTGGAGCCACTGGGTGACCTTTCTTTTGTCCCGTCAGTCCGTCAGTATGTGAGGAGCACATCCGCCTGCTCTTCACCGTGCTGGAGCGCTCCACCCTGCCTGTGGTCCGAGCCAATGCCCTTATCGCCCTCGGGGACCTCACCGTCCGCTTCCCCAACATCCTGGAGCCCTGGACGCAGAACCTCTATGCCAGGTAACGCACTGGCTGTCAAGGGCGTCTGGCTGGCATGTGAATGGGGCTGTTCGCTAATGCACACACAAACGCACACAGAGCACATGCCTTGGGGACAAGGGCAGACATGTACCGATTTACACTATACAGCTAATGATGTCTCATTTACCCAGACATGATTGTGTAAAAGGCTATGTGCACTCAGCTGAGTGGGTGTATTGTAAATAATGTTTGGTTTCAAGCAACATTCCCTTCCAGCTTGTACACCACAGCTGCATCTAGATCCCACCACCTGTCTTTGTGCTGCTGCTGTCACGTTGCTCCACTGAGCCACATCATGGAGGAAAGTTCTCCCTCCATCAGGACTGCTTTAATAAAAAACAAACTTTGAGATCATCTGTGCTCCAAAACTTGAATGTCTCCCTTTTCTCTGTGGTTGTTACCATAGCAACTGAACAGAGCGTTGTGGCTTTCGTGGACGCCCCATCTCCCCCCCCCCCCCACCACCACCACTGAACTAGGGTGGATCCTTGGGCCATCTCAAACAAGGGTGGTTTTAGACACCATAACGGCTTAATTACTAGTGTTACAAATTGTCACTATAACCAGTGAGTAGTGTGTAATTATACAGATTGGCGGGGCTTTTAGAAGGGGGCATTTTTGGGTAAAGTCAAAGGTCCTAGGAGGCTTTATACTGCAGGATCTTTTTTTTTACAAATGATAGGGAGGTGCTGTGTGGTTTCACTGCTCTTAACTTTTGAATTACATTAGTGCCATAAATTCTGCTTAGAAGTTGAAACAAATTTTTATTTTATTTTTTTTATTTGAAAGTCTGGCTTTTCTTTCCCCCTCCAGATATTAAATATGTGCTTACATTAGTCATTAGCTGCCCTGCATTTTCTTGCCAATGTTTTCACGCTATGCTAATTGTCTCCCACACATGCACACCTCCACCATGTTCTGTCTTCTTAAACGGGTGTCCTGGAGCCTCCTGATAACAGCGTTTAAAAATTAATTGCGCTCTTCATTGTTCGCCTCACAATTGGCTTTGGCACGTGAAAGTATGTAGCCATAGTTGGAGATAACGCACAGGCCTGACTGCCATTGCCATTACCAGGTGTCTTGGGCCCTGTTCCACAAAACTGCTAATGAGTATTGGTTTGTTTTTATTTTTATATATACACATTCATGCAGTGATTGTCAGTCTTCCATGGTCTCAAACAAAATAGCTCGAAATTGTAGCACGTTTTATTTTTCTGAAAGCGCAGTTGAACTTGTTATACCCTCAACTCTGTAGCTTCTTTACCTCAATAAGGCCAGTGTAATTTTATATATATTTTTTGCATTGTCAAAATAGCCAGTGAAACATCCTACAATGACTGACGAGTCATAGCTTTGAAGTTGCTTGGGTCAACATAATTGTTACGATGAATATATATGTTGTTTTTCCTGAAGCACAAAATAATAAATATCGTTCATGGACCAGAACCTACCAGCTGAATTAAATATGCCTTAAATTATATACTACAACTGCAAACCAGTTACAATACAATTGAATACAATACCAATATAAGATGGAGATTAGCATTGCATGTTGGATGCATATTTATAAGAAACAATGAAAGTGAATCTTTTGACTTGTCCAGCACTTGCTGCAAAGGAGTTAATTAATGTGAATGTCAGGATGATGAATAGGGTTGGGCGATGTAGCGAATACATCGGGCAATGTAGCGAATACATCGGGAATGGACGATGGTCTGAATCCATCGCTGGTGTATTTTCTTTCTGCCAATATTTAAAGTCCTTTTAGTTTTGGTTATTTAGAGCGTTTGTTACACTTGGTTTGGTTTAGTTTGGTCCGTTGTTTATGTTGTGCTAAGAAAGCTACCTGGTTTAGCAAAAGTTCAATTCTGCTTTTTAAATGTACAAATTATCTGCTTAACTTTTCCAGAAATTAACTGTCCTGATTTGAAAAAGTCAAAACTAGAGAATAAGCCTGGCAAAATGAGCAGTACTGTATTGTTCTCCTCTCTTAGACTTGGTGATGAGGTTCCATCAGTAAGGCAGACAGCAGTGACTGTACTGACCCAGTTGGTGCTTAAGGACGTGCTTAAAGTTAAAGGTCAGGTCAGCGAGGTGGCCGTGCTGCTCATAGACCCTGAACCACACATAGCAAGCCTGGCGCTCAACTTTTTCAACGAGCTGGCCTCCAAGGTAACGATACACCTACACCTTGACTCTGACATGGACAGCGACGGCCCGCAAATTAATGAGAGGGTAATTTCTATCTCCTCTCTCCCTGAATGGCCTCTCTCCCTGAATGAATACCTTAGGACAATGCAATCTACAACCTTCTCCCAGACATCATCAGTCGACTGTCTGATCCAGAGAGAGGCATGAGTGCAGAGGACTTCAACATCATCATGAAGTGAGTTGCATTTGTCTTCCCTAACCCCACCCACCCATCCGTGTGCCAATTACTGTCATTATAAAAGCCCTGCTGGGGACCTTTGCAGCAGAAAGCGGTAAAGTGAATAACATTGACTGATTTGCTATATTGGGAGAATTTAGGCAAGGCAGTTTTATTTAGATATTGCATTTAATACTGTACAAAAATACTCTGCTTTACAAATAAGATAAAGCAAAGAACAAACAAAGACAATTGATTAAGATAAGAACATTTTAAACAAAAATAAAATGAATTTGAATACAACAGAGTAAAAGACTTAAAAAAATTGCAGAAAATTGCATTACCCAATTTATCATTCAACTAAAGGTCTTTGAAATAATATTGTTTTGAGGAACCAACTCATCAGTCAGTTGGTTCCAGCGATGTTCAGCATAATGACTAAAAGCTGCTTCACCATGTTTGGTTCTGACAGTGGTCACTACTAGCAGACTTCCTAGTGACCTGAGAGGCCTGGCCGATCTATATTCATTAAACATTTCAAAGATGTATATTTTGGTTCCATGTAATGATTTATAGATGAGAAGCAATGCCTTGAAATCAAGGCAGTGTAGTGACTTAAGGGGTGATGTGGTCTGTTCTTTTGTAAGAACTCTAGTAGCTGCATTTTGAATAATCTGTAGCTGTTTTAGTCTTTTTGGGAAGCCCTGTTAGAAGACCATTGCAGTATTCAATCCTACTTTAAATAAAAAGAATGAATACAAGTCATGTTTTGACATATAAGCCTCTAAGCAATATTCTTGAGGTGAGGCTGATTTCTGTAACCGCTTTTACATGACTGTTAAAGTTAAGATCAAGTAAAGAGGTTTTTAACCTGGTCCTTTGCTTTAAGTGCTCTGGGGTCCTATTGAGCAGCAACCCTAGGCCCCTCTCATTTGCTGCCAAACAAACTTTTGTCTTTATTTCATTGTAGGAAGTTTTGGGACATCCAGTTGTTTTTCTGCTTAATACACTGACACAGTGGGTCTTTTTGACCACTGTTGTTTGGTTGAGAGCAAAGTAGATTTTGAGTGACATCAGCATAAATCTTGATACTTTGTGTTTCAGACAGCTGTTCTCGTATATCACAAAAGAAAGGCAGACGGAGTCTTTGGTGGAGAAACTGTGTCAGCGCTTCAGGACTGCCAGGTGAGCAAACATGTCTCCTTATTTGTGCGTGCTAGGTTGTGTGTGAGTTTGTATGTTTCCCTCCATTTTCCTTTTACTGCGTTCTACTTTATAGAAAGTACAAACACCCATATTACTGAATAACAAGGTCTCTCTCTCATCAGGACGGAGCGACAGTGGTGTGACCTGGCTGTATCTCTGTCCCTGCTGTCTATGTGTGAGCGAGGCCTGAAGAGGCTGCAGGAATGCTGGGAGTGTTACAGCGACAAGCTGACGGAGCCTGGAGTCTACCAGCCCCTGCTGTCCATCACCGCCAAGCTCCGCCGTGGCGCCAAGCCACAGCTCAAGGTACTGCATCCAGTGGTTTAGTTCTTAGTACTGCTGCTTCAAGTAGGATGTCTTATCTGTACTGTCCCACACCGACCCCACCCCCCAGACCCAGGTGGATGACTTTGAGAAGAGGCTCACTGCGGTTCACACGCGAGGGCTGGAGAACGTAGAAAGCCCTGAGATGGAGGAGAAGAACCAGAAGGAAGGAGGAACCAGTGAGAAGACAGTCCTGCGGACGCCCCTTCCCGCCAGGGGCCGGGCCAAGTCCACCAGAGGTTTGTACGCTCGTCCACATTTGCCGGTGAGGTCTCTTAGGAAACCCCTCTGATCCCTTCCTGCTCACACAGGTCAGGCCAAGCCCTCTGTTTCCAACTGCGGTGATTACAGCTTTGTGACTCCTAAAAAAGCTCGCAAACCCAGTAAGCCAGCCATTACCTTCAGCAGTGATGAAGAGGAGGACGAAGGTGCGTGCAGCTGTTAAATTCTTTTGGACAGTAGTTTACTCTTGATGGAAATCCCACCATAATGTATTAATAAAGGTCCTTTGTAGTATTTTCTTATAAAATGATATTGGCACAGGCAGGTAGTATCTTGTCAAAGGTCAAATATAGCATTTCCTAATATGGCTTATACCAAGAGACTTAAAGACAGAAAAGGCCTCTTGCAAGGTCAACAGGGTTGACCGGCATCATTACTATTCCCATCTTTGATTCCCATCTAAATGTCTTTGCTTTGGTTTACAGATGCAGTGATGGCAGAAAGTGAGACTCCTAAAGTGACAACACCCATCTCCCGGACATCACGGCGAACACGACTCAGACACTAACAGACTTATTTTACTGATCCTATCTAAATATTTTTAAATCTATTTTCCTGTCTGAAGTCGCCTCTTTGGTTTAGTTTTTACTTTTTTAAACCTCTTTTAACTCATTTTTAACCAGTGCTATAGGTTGAAGACTTATTTTTAAATAAACCATGTTACTGTTAAATCGCTGCTGTCTCAGTCTGGTCTGTACATCTCACGCTAGCCTCCGCATATTCCTAAAAGAAACACGGACTATAACAAGGCTTTGGTGTCTAAATGTTGATTTCAAGTAGATTTATACTGTCATTAGAAGCACTGAATGTCTGTGTTTGGACAGCAGTGGTTCCTAGGCTGTCACAGCTTGTCCAGACAGTGTTACTGCCTTCCCACCTAAATGTACCCGCTTTCCTCCCAGCGTCCACTTCCTGCGTGTTCTCTTTGTCTTTTCAAAGTTTAAACTTCCGCCAGACATCCAAAACGCTGTTGGCGTTTGCCTCCTCTGCTCCGCCGAGCACTGCAGCGTTATTTCCCAACCTTTCTCTCCGTCTGACACGCGTGCTCCTACACAGCTGCCCTGCGCTGTCCCTGTAATCAATCTCTTTTGTAGGTCTCCCCTCAGCCTCTGCTTTGTGCTCTGCTCCCTCATGTCCTCCTCCTCAGCTGCCTACATTCCTCCTACGGTCTTCCCCTCTGTGCAGCTATCGCACACTGCAGCTCAGCTCCCCTCCCCTGATTGCTAATCTTTCTCTTCTCGCCCACTTTTTCCCCACACACACTCATCTCTTTAAAACACAAGAACGCACTCCTGTATTTGTCACTGATTTTATGTAACGATGGTTTTGTGTTGTCATCACTTGGGGAGGTGATTTAGGGATGAATTGTGTACACATTCTGGGAGCCTTGTAAGTTTAATGCTTGTGTGCTATTGCTAGTTTTGTCCGCATATATTCATTGAACGATGGGGATCTGTCCTCTTGCAACATGCAGTTGGGTGACAAGGTTGCACCTGCTGGTAATCTCAGTTTGCTCAACTTTAAGGTGTGTGTGTTGGGTTATGGTGGGCTTGCTGGTGTCGTGGTAGTTTAGACTGTGGGAGGTGCAGGGAGCAGATGGCACTGACAGACTGTAACTTACCCAACAGAAGAGGTCAATACACACGTATACCGGGAAGGATGAAATGGACAAAAGGAATACTGAGGTTAAGGCACAGTAATGTAGGGTTACCATACCACTCCATTGCGGCCAGGGAATTACCAGTTGCATGCCAAATTGATTGTTTGACCTTTTGACCTCCAGTGGCATCAATGTTGCATGTACCAAGCTGTCACCGTGGTAATAACGCGCACTACCTCCCAAGGTTATGACGACATTCTTGTAAATGGAAATCATCTGGCAGCGGGAAACCACTGCAGAATCCCAGCTGATACCTTACTATTCAACCCCTGCCAACAACGACGGCAGAAGAAAAATCCTCCTTTCAATTCCACCCCTGCAAGCAGGGAAGAGGAGAGTGGGCGGGGCCAAGGGAGAGAGATAGTGATGCTTTCAGCAGGTGCCAACAAGTGTGAGGTAGCAGAGAGGAAACACTCGGAGGAAGAGGGCATGGAGAAGAGCTTGTGAGAGCAAAAAGACTAACAGCCTGGACGGAACTACAGGTTAGAGGGATAGGTAAGTTTTTCTTTTTACCAATTGTAAATTAATCAAGCAAACTTTCTTTTTTAAATACATTTACTCAACATTTATCTGGTGATATTCTTTCTTTAAAAAAAAAAGGTGTAAATTTCATGTTGCAGACAAAGTATAGAGATGCCACAGCATAAAATCTGAAAACTTACGGCAAATTTTACATTCTTTAATTGTGTCCAACAGGTTTTACTGTTTCCAGCTACAGTAATAATACAGCTTTTGTTTCAGACTTAAACACAACCATCCTTCTTGTAGCATTTATAAGATAAAATAGCTCTTTATTGATCTCAGTGGATATTCAGTGCTATCACAATTCAATGTGATTATCATTTCTGCATTGTAGTTTATGGATAACCTGATGTCATGTATGTTGAGTGAAAACTCACCGGAATGTTGAAACCTGTTCTGTGTTTTGGAGTCAGATCCTGTGCGTCACCATACATTTCATCAACATTGCGTCTATTGGGATTCATCTACTCGTCCTCTCCCCTGGCTAGGAGATCTGTGCGTGTAAAATCGTGTCCGGTCCTTTGTGCCAGTCGCCCGTGACCATTCGCTGCCATGCTGTGCCCTGCGCTGCTCTGTGCCACCCTGCTTCTGTTGGCGCCGTTGGAGAACACAGAGGCGCGCTCTCTGCACCCCTCCCCCGATGCCGCGCAGGTACAGAGGGCTGAGGTGGAGGAGACGGTAGAGAGTGGTGCGGGGGGGAAGAGGGACGCAGCTTTATTTACATAGCACATTTCATACTCGATGGCAATTCAAAGTGCTTTACAAATAAAGAACAAATAAAAAGACAACGGATTAAGATAACATAATAATAAACAAACATAAAATAAAATTGAATACAACAAGAGATTTTAAAAAAGGTTAAAGTGCAGCAAATTGCTGCACTTTAACCTATCACTCAACTAAAGGCCTTTGAAAACGCTTCAGTTTAGGGTCTAGGGTTAGGGTACTTCTGAGATCATCAGTGAGTTGTTTCCAGCGATGTGTTCCAGCGATGTGCAGCATAATGACTAAAAGCTGCTACACCATGTTCGGCTCTGACAGTGGCCTCTAGGAAGATGATCCAAAATAGAGATGGGGAAAGGCAGAGGCAAGGAGAGAGTGAAATGTCACTGATTGGATTGATATTCTCTATGCTACTGTGTCTGATGACTGGACTACACCGTCTCTTTCCCCACCCCCGCTCTCTGCAGTTCATGGAGCAGCTTCTGGAGCGCTACAATGACCTCCTGACCCTGGATGACCTGGAGACCCTGTTGAGCAGCCCACCAGAGGAGCCGCCCGCCGCAGATGCTGCGGTGAAAGCAGCAGAGTACCCCAAATGGGCCGAGGTACCAGCGCAGGGTGAGACTGCCTGGCTCCGCCTTCTGAAGGGGGCTTTGGCCAATCAGAAGCGAGCAGAACCCGACCGGTCACGAAGGGGTTGGAACAGGGGATGCTTCGGCCTCAAACTGGATCGCATCGGGTCAATGAGTGGACTTGGCTGTTAGTAGACAACAGAGGAAAAACTAAGACTAATGATGTTCTTTTACCAGATATGACCCACTTGCACCACATACACTCTCACAGGCATTCAAATGCACTGACTAGAACAATTTGTGACTTCAAAATAGGTGTAGTATGGTTTGTACTTGCAGTATTGCTGATGTGGCTTCATCTGGCATTAGTAGTATAGAAGAAATGCTATACAATATTGTGGCTGTTAAAAGGCACATGCAGATATGGCTCATTTCATGTTTAAGTATTTTAAATGAATCTTCAGAACATGGGGGCTATGTTTACATCCGTGCTGTCATATACTAGTCTGTTAAAACTGTTTTTAGTCAGTTGTGTATTTCACACTGTCCTTGAGTAATCAGGAATAGGCTGTAAATGCATGGATAGTTGACATTGGTATTTCACAAAATCATCAAGTGTAATTTCAGCTGATTTCTTTTCTTTATATAATTTGCATGAATAAATATATTGACATTTGCATTGGTCTGATTTATGATAACACATTTGGCATTACATTCTCAGTGTGTTAAATTCATATTGATGTGATTAATTTCCATTCCTGAAAAAGTGGACCAAAGTGTTTTTTTTTTTTTGTTTTTTTTGCAGACAATAACTTTGCTACCTGAGGCGTCTTATTAAATCTTTGGCTGCAGACTGATGATTTTTCCCCCTCCCCAGGGCTCTATATTATATGGGACACATGGCTGCAATCAGCCCTCCATATGTCCAGCAATGATTTCATTCCAATGTAAAAGGGCATTTCCCTCAGATAAGAGAGTGCAGACAGATGCTTCTGTTCTCAAGCTTCAAGGCACATGATAATGGTCTTTGGAAGGTGTAGCTGTATAAAAACCAAGTAATGTATTGGTAGTCTAGAAATACATTTAAAAAAAATGGGAAAAGGTGAAGGATTTTTTTTGGACGGGATTCAGCCTAAAACAGGTTGGAAAATTGTCAAACCCAGAGTCAGCTCACAAGTAATAGAATAACTGCAAGAGTCTTTCTAGATAGTACCACTTATCCAGACGTACTTTTGAGTAGAAGGACTTAAGGCCCAAGTTCTACCAAACGCATGGCCTTAAGCGCTCGGGCTCTTCAAAGTATACTTTTTACGTTTTCTCCCCTGCGGACTCGTTTTAGCGTCTTGTGGGTCTGTCGGCTATTGCTGTATGCAAGGATAGGCTACATGTATTCCAGAGTGCTTTAGAATTAGCGATCTTAACAATCACGTCTTCTACATGCACAATTTCACAAGCACACTGTTAATGTAATTCGACGGGTCGACGCGTAAAGTATACTTGGGCCTTTATGCTGAAACTATACTAAAATGCAAATGCTTCCAATTTCATCTGCCTGCAGTATTGTATAAATACAGCAGATGTCAGTATTATGTTGACAACTTGCAAGTTCCCTCAGGACTTTGAACTGAAGCGCATGGGCGTAATAGAACAGATATCTACGGCGTAGATTCGACGCAGAAGCTTAAATTGGACAGGCCACATGCTCATTGTTCACAAACACATTTCAAAACGGCTTCTACATTGAACTAAATGGAGTAGAACAATAACTGAACAAGTTCCAGCCAACTTTGTCATGGCATTCCTACTTCCCTCAGTGACAAGTTGGTGTTTCCACAGTACACACAAGCAGGAGCTGTATATCAAATTTCTGGTATAAGGAAAGGCCAGCTCATGTACAGTGTAGACAGTATACGGTGGCTAAACAGACCAGCCAGTTTGTATCTAATATTATCCTGACCTTTCCTTCCCCTCTTTGACCTTAAGCTGCAGAATGGTGGCCAAGCCTGTTGCACATTCCCTCAGGGTTGGGGAAGTTCAGCTATGCCCAGGCCATTGGCTGACAGCCACATGACAGACCACCACAGATAACTATTGGTGGCAAATGGCACACGCTGTTATTATGGTGTGGAATGATTTTTTGTGCATATTATATAAGCCTATATGGTTTAGTTTGGTATATAATGTGTATTTGAGGTGTGTTATACAACAGAATGCCATGCCATGGGTAAGGTTTCAATAGACTCTTGAGGCTATCCACTGACAAGACTGCCTTGTGAGGCCCTGTATACAGTTGGAGGAGTATTTCCAGAAGAATTTAACAGAATAGCCTTCTGGTTTAAATCAGCGTAATCACTATTCAAACTCACGTAATATGTTTTAAAGGCAATTTCTCTTTGTCTCCTCAAAACAGCCACTGTTTGCATGTCGGGAAGTCAATATTGAGAGAAGTGCAAAAAGCAATGAACAGGACACCGTTGGTATATAGCATAAAGTTTACTCTAACAGTAACGTGAGAAATAACAAAGAAATGTTTGAATTGTGGCCAGCAGTTTTACAGCCATTGTTTGGATTATCCAATAGTTTGGTCTCAGAAAGGGGCACACATTTTTAACAAACCTGACTGGCACTGCACCAAAATCACTTTACATGAGGGCATATTGAAACTTCAGGTATTGCTTCTGGAGGTGGCTTTAGGCCCAAGCTCAATGGCTGCGTGTTTATGCTGACTAACCGAAGCACAGCCATCATATTCAACTGTTCAGGGTGAAGGGGATGGTTAAAGGGAGAAGAGGGAGAGTTTCAAAGTGAAGGGTCATGGTCTTTGGTCTTTGCACATTAAATGTCACAGCAAGGAAGACAGAGATTTGATCTGTCTCTACTCTCTATGTGACGCTGAGGTCAGTCAGGGATACCTCTTATTTTTCATTTTAGTGTTTTAGGACAGTTATATCTACTTGTGCGGGTGTGCTTGGGTCTGTTTATAGGCCTCAAACTATAAGATGACGAAAAGTGAATTTTACAAATGATGATAATCAAGTTATAAAACTAGAAGGACTGAACTAATACAGTGTGAAAAGAGCTCTGTCTGAAAACGTTTGTTCTTTGTTCACTGTGACATAACCTGATTTCCATTTTTCTTAAACGACTGCATCATAGGCTACCATGATAGTGATCTGAATTAGTCTTTGCTAAATTACTATTATTGTCAGAAACAAGAAGTATTAAACTACATTTTGAACACAGTCTCTCGATTTATTTATTTTTGTTCATCTCAGTTTTGTTAACATGCAGCCACTAGAGAACAACCCTGTAAAACGGCTGGAGGCTAGCAGACGACCTTGACATTCAAGGGGGGCGGGGCGAGGAAGGGTGGCTCATGTGGGGCGTGGCATACGTCTTGGTCAATCATAAATACAGCACGCGTAACTTTGCTCGTCCCCACTCACACCCGGAGTCGCAAGACAGATTGAGGAATCTCACAAACGGTAACAATCGCTTGATGGTTTCACATGAATTAGCATGAGTAACTGACTATGGAGCAAGTTATTGACTCAACTTCGATTGTATGTATGTTTCGCCAGTATGAATCATTTATGGACAGAGGCCTCCCCAAATCAATGCTTGCTTTTATTGCTTTGTTAAATGGACCACGTTCAGCAGCTTAATTCAAAGCACCGTTTTTCTTCCAAGTTTGAATCAAAGAGGTTAAAAGTGAATGTTAACCTGCTTTCTTGGATCTAGTAGTTTTAATTTAGTAAGTTACTATTGACTTTGCACGGTACCGACTCACCGTTTTGAACTTCAGAGTATATTTCTCTCAAGATGGATAAATTTACAAATGTTGTCCATAGCTAGCCTATCAGAATATTCTGATAATGCTTTGTATGTTCTTATCTCAACGATCTTATTAATAGTCTCTTCAGGCAATGTTGTAGCCATACATGTCGACAAAACCCTTCTGACAGGTAACATGACTATTTTCTCTCTTTACAGAGGACTAACCCAACCTAGGCAAAATGGTGAAAGTCGGGATCAATGGGTAAGGCATGAAATGTGTGCACTCGATACAAACAAATCAATTTGCACAACGAGACCAACACTAGCCACAGCAAACGCACTCTTTTTAAACCGTGCCCCTTCTTAGTGCCACGCCCCCCTTTGTTGCTCACTTGGCATGCCATTACTGTGACCTGAGTTACATTTATAGCACACAATCATATCTAGTATTCAATCCCATAATGTATCAAGTAACCCAGCAGAACTGTCTTATATGCATGTTGTGGTACTAATTCTATATACTTGGTTACATTGTGGTTTTAGTATTCATAAATTGGTACATGAACATGTGTCAAAGAAACACTTCGGTACTCTTAAACCTAAGTTCTTGTCTAGGCTGGATATAGGGCTCCTCCCTCCTTGTTCGACATGTCTTGTGTTTTAATATCCATATATCAGTAACCTAGCCTTGTAATGAATACTTTGGATTCAGTTGACTGGCTTGTTGACTCTCCTGGCCATTTCGTAATGCAATTAAGTCATGCTACACTCACAATATAGTACTTGCACAAAAACCTACGGCCAGTCACCCAGCTGTTTATTATTTTTCTTGTTGGTCTTTGAACCTTGGCCCCTACGCAGATAGTGATACTGGGTAGGGACTGAGCCAGCTATTATTTTTCAGTGGCTGTCTTTTGCAGGTAGAATGGGACCTTCAGAAATGTCGAATTATTGGCAAGATAATGCATTGTTCCCCCTTATCTTCCCTAATCTCTCTGCCCCTGTTCCATCTACTCCCCCTTTTACAGTCTGAGGACCATGTATCTGTGCCGGGCTTTGGGCCTAGCGTTAAATAGTAACTCAACTGTTCAAACAGTGAATTGTCGTCACCAGCAGGATTACCACATTAAGGGTTAATTTAGACTTTAGCCCCCTGGACAAGAGAGCAAGAGTACGTGCTCAGATAAACGCCTCCCTCTGTTCCGCCTCCTGAACTCTGCCCTTTTGTATTATGGTTTCAGTCACTATGGCACTTATACCATACTGTACAAAGAAAGTGGATTAGGCATTGATGATTCGGCAGCTATGTTAAAATACATTTCTCATGTGCCCACATTCAGAAGTTAATCTTGCTGTTAAAGACGGTGACATACTACCATCTAGTGGCTAGATTATGAAACAACACTTCTCTTCTCAATCAGATTCGGCCGCATCGGTCGTCTGGTGACTCGTGCTGGTTTCCACTCCAAGAAAGTAGAGATTGTGGCCATCAACGATCCCTTCATCGACCTGGAGTACATGGTGCGTCAGTGGAGATAACTGGGAGATCGCTCAGAAATTGTTTCTAGCCAGATGCTGGTGAACTTTGACTGAAGGCTAAATTTATCAGTTCCAATATGCAAAAAACACTATGAAATGTTGATTTAAGATTATAGGAATACGAAGGGGAATGTGGTTTAGGCAGTTTAGTGTTAACCCAGCATCAATTTGCTGGGCATATTGACTCTGGCGAAGGCTGTTGCTCTTTATATAGAAAACATTGTATTTCTGGGAGAGAAAAAACCTATTACATCTCCTTCTCGCACGCAGGTCTACATGTTCAAGTACGACTCTACCCATGGCCGCTACCCTGGGGAGGTCAAGGTTGAGGGTGACATGTTGGTCATCGACGGACACAAAATCGCTGTGTTCCACGAGTGAGTTTATCACTTAACTGTTCAGTGGAGCGTTTCAGTTTTTTGTGGTACGCCGAGGCAAAGAAACTTGAACCTGAATCTAATCCTGTCTTTCATCTGATTTCTGTCTGGTTTCTATAGGAGGGACCCTGCCAATATCAAATGGGGTGATGCTGGTGCCCAGTATGTGGTAGAGTCCACTGGGGTCTTCACCACTATTGAGAAGGCCTCTGTATGTATTAAACATGTGTTCATTTAATTCAAGTTATGTAGTGAATACGAACAAAACGGATCAAGGGCCCTGCAGTGGGAGAAGGTAAAATGTATTCTCTAATTTTCAGGCTCACCTGAAGGGCGGCGCCAAGAGAGTCATCATCTCTGCCCCTAGTGCCGATGCACCCATGTTTGTCATGGGTGTCAACCACGAGAAGTATGACAAATCCCTCCAGGTTGTCAGGTGAGCGACTGACTCCAGCAACAATGCCATACACCCTCCCAATGCACCTCTGCCTAACTATTTGGCCACGTTTTTTTCTTATCAAATAAGTGTGGCCTTTAGGACATCTGTTCTACTTGGGAGTATCACTCAACAGGATGTTCTGCTCTGTCTCATAGCAATGCTTCCTGCACAACAAACTGTCTGGCTCCCCTGGCCAAGGTCATCAATGACAACTTTGTCATCATTGAGGGTCTGATGGTAAGAATTAAAACACTGGGAACAATTGGACATGTTGAAGACCGTGAATTTATGTACAGTACAAAATATACAACAATGGTGTCACCAGTCCTCAACTGTCATTGCTGATAACTACTGGTCGTCATCTGTCTTTCAGAGCACAGTTCATGCCATCACTGCCACCCAGAAGACTGTTGATGGACCCTCTGGTAAGCTGTGGAGGGATGGGCGTGGTGCATCACAGAACATCATCCCTGCCTCTACTGGCGCTGCCAAGGCTGTGGGCAAAGTCATTCCTGAACTCAATGGGTTGGTACCAACCTAAACAAAAATGCTACTGTTAACTCCTGCCATATTTGCAGGTGAAGGCTGTGTATTCTCCTTGTAATGTGACCTTGCTGGTGTTCTTCGTACTTCACAGCAAGCTGACTGGAATGGCGTTCCGTGTCCCAACCCCCAACGTGTCTGTGGTGGACCTGACTGTCCGGCTGGAGAAGCCTGTTAGTTGACAAACGTTTAGAACACTTCACAAGCTATGTTTAAAGGCTGTTTTGTGGGTTTGAACTTCACGTATTCTGTGTTTACCTAGCGTATCTATATTATATTAAATGTATTGCCATGTATAGTAACACTCCTTGCCCTCTTTAGGCCAAATACGATGATATCAAGAAAGTTGTCAAGGCTGCCTCTGAGGGACCCATGAAGGGAATTCTGGGATACACAGAGCACCAGGTTTGAGCACCACCTCGAATGCCTCTCTGACCACACTGTTGACACGTTTAGGGGGTATACCAGTTTACACTGTGCTGTCTCGCTTCCCTGCAGGTGGTGTCCTCGGACTTCAATGGTGACACCCACTCCTCCATTTTTGACGCTGGCGCTGGCATTGCACTCAACGATCACTTCGTCAAGCTGGTGTCATGGCAAGTCTCCTAGCAAAGTGTCATGGACCAGCTGCTTTACATGCTCTACATGTAATGTGCCATGAGTCTCGGGTGTAACCCTTTCTCCTTCACAGGTATGACAACGAGTTTGGCTACAGCACCCGTGTCTGTGACCTGATGGTCCACATGGCCAGCAAGGAGTAAAGCAAGCAACCAATCAGCTTTGAGTCCATGCCGCTTCAGATGCCAGAGTCCGATTTTTACAATAGAAAATTGTATTCTCCATGACTGATTCCATCATGGTTTATTTCCAATACGCGCCTGAGGAACGTTCCCACACAAAGCATGCAAGCAAAAACGGATTGACAGTTGATGACCAATTTATTTTTGTATTGTAAATTCCCTGTTCTGTTGTGAGATGAGATGACTGAGAGCCTTTGTCCCTCATTTGTAGTACTGTTAGTGCTTCGTTCAGTGGCGGAATAAAGTCCTCTGTTTGTGAGATACATGCACTCTGCTTTTATTCATTCTACTAAAATGGACAATTGACCCCTATTTCAGGAATATCAGTCCTTGCACTGCATCTGGTGCTGAACAATTTGCTACTGATTGGAATCAGCAACTTCCTGCCACAGTTTACTTTAGTCTTGACTTGAATCTTTCTGTACATTTATTTGTTCATAACTTGCTGTTCCCCTTGTGCGTAAGGGTCCTGTTGGGTCAGGTCATGAAATATACTTTTCCATTACTTCTTATGAGCCTAGATCTTTTCCTCTGCATGCAAAGGGAGCATCAGTCTTGACTGCTAGAGCTGGAGAAGCCCTCCTATGGTTTAATGCAGCATGTGGTAGGGTTTGGGAAGATGGGGGGGGGGGTCAAAATTAAGGATAAAGCCAAGACTCCCTCTGCCAGAAAGCAACTTGGAGATGTAGAACACAGTGGACCACCTGACACCCCGGTCTACATGAACAGGCACCACTGTCTGGCTAGTTGGGAGAAAGATGCAGAGAGAATCTCCAGCAGTGAATAATTAAAACGGGCAGATGGATTTGTAGCCTAAGCCTACTATATGCATCCCAGTGGTAAACAGACCGCATGAAAGGGGAAGTCATTTTAAGATGGGGGTTGATTAAGGTATGACAGCCGTTGTCTTTGTTTGCGCTACAGTAGGCTATGGCATTGCGTCTTACTTCTCAATGTTCTATTCATTAACTTTACATTTTATTTGCTCATTCTTATAGACCTAGGCCAACTACTAAAGCAATGTTAGATTCGAATTCCAGTCATAAAACGTGGTTATTTAAACATTTATTGGTTAACTGAATGAGTTCATTCTTTTCAGCACACACACACTAGAGAGCTAGGGTTATAGCTAGGGTTATAGGGAATGTTACACCGAAAACCAGTTGCAGCGCAGCTTTTACCGAATTTACGGTAATGTGTTCTTCAAATCACGCAGCACTTGCTCCAGCCTGCCTGCGGTCTCATCTTGTTGGCATATAAGCAACGGCGACACTCGATTTTTGTTTCATTCACAAATGCTTGGATTTTTTTTCTTATCATTTTCGTGAATCATCTTGGTAAGCCACAGACCAATTGTTTTCGCCTACACGTAAGACGTCTGGAAACGTTTTGTTGCGGACTGTCGCGAAGAGAGCATTCCATCCTTCCAACAAGCCTGATTTATTAAGATTCACACGTAAGAACGGTAACAAATCTAAGGTAATTGCGGACGTCATTGCATTGATACTCTACGCTTTCCAGGACCTATTTTTCAACGAGTTATTTTATCCATAGCCTATAGCAAGACGTCTCTCGTCCGTTTTCATGCCCGATCTGCAGCGCTTTAGTTTCTCATACCATAGCATGAATCCTTTGTTGGGGGACAATCCGTATCTCCAACAACAGCAGCAGAGCCAGCCACCCAGCCACCCGGACTCTCCCTCAGGCCTCCTACCGGACGCCCTTTTCGGCGCACAGGATCCGACGACCTTTCTGGTGGGTCAACAGCCGGGACTGGTGCCTGATCTCCTTGGGCCGGACTTCAGCACCGCGCCCTCGCACACCGCTTACCGATCGCATCATCTGCATCGCGCCGTGCCAGTACCTCCTGCCGCCATGGCCCTCAGAAATGACTTGGGATCCAACATCAGTGTCCTAAAAACTCTCAACCTGAGGTTCCGATGCTTCCTCGCCAAGGTACACGAACTAGAGCGAAGAAATAAGATTCTAGAGAAACAACTGCAACAGGCGTTGGACGTCAACAAAGGCTGTCAGGGTGGCTGTTGTGAAAGCAGGTCGGGTACCCAAGAAACAGGTGTGCAAACTGGGTTTTCGGGGACAATACCAATAAGGCCCGGTTCCCTCCCTTTCCATAACACGAACAACTCCGCCAGAAGGCCTACAACACTGTTCACACCACCGCTTACAAATACGCCCATGAATCAACCCGAAAACGCCACTGCGAACCGAAGCGTGCCAAACTTAAGCTCAAAACCGACCATCACCATCAGCCAATCTACTCCATGCTCCCCTGGTGGGGGGTCCGGGTCTAAAACTTTCTCCAACAGCAGCGCTGGCCCTGGATCCTCCCCTAACCCACCACCACGATTCCTTCCCGGTACCATCTGGTCCTATAACCACACCCGCAAGTTGGGCTCAAGCGTCGAACGGCTTACCAGCCCCGGTGTGTCCTGGGTGCACCCGGATGGGGTCGGAGTCCAGATAGACACCATCACACCGGAAATTAGAGCCCTATATAATGTCCTGGCTAAAGTTAAAAGAGAAAGAGACGAGTATAAACGCAGGTAAAAAATGATCTGTATTTGCATGTTCAATTAGATTTATTTCAATTTTAATTTCCATAGGGTAGACCTACACTAAACCAAGATATGCCTATTCTCCACTTTAGAAGAGGGAAGCTTTAAAACACTGGCCTGTGTGAGACCAGCTGTCTCAGAAGCATAGTCAGCACAAAGCCTGCCCATCTGTCACTTCCAGCATGACCATACCTGCAATCCATTCAGAGCTGCCTGACCACAGTGGCGGGTGGCAATTCTATACATATCAAACATTAACACTACATGCTAACGGAGAAATTAATACATGTGGGGATGTCAAAAAGCTAACCTTTAGCTCTTCCTTTCCCTCATAACTCATCAGAATAAAAAAAGTAAGTTTTTTACACATACAAGGATTTTGTTTTTGTGTTGTTGGTGCATATCAAACGTTCTCTAAATATAAGAAAGATAAGAAATCAAGCATTGAAAATATAAACAATATAAATATATATATATATACACAGTATGTAGTTAAAAGAGCCGTACAGCTGAGAAAGTAGTCAATGTCAATGTGCAAATGTTCACAGAGGTGGAGTGTGGAGTGACAGGGTGGGTTCCGGGCCTTGTTGATAAGGCTAATAGCGGATGGGAAAAAACTGTTCTTGTGCAGTGAGATTTTGGTCCTGATGGACCTCTGCCTCCTGCCAGAGGGGAGTGTCTGAAAGAGTTTGTGACCGGGGTGGGAGGGATCAGCCACAATCTTTCCTGCACGCTTCAGAGTCCTGGAGGCGTGAAGCTGAAGCTGACATAATTTAGCCTACGGCACATACAATGAACTGTGAGGGCAGGCTAAAATCTTGCAACCCATGTCGGACCCATTAATTAGGTCCAAATGAGGTGCCATGCATTCTTCAGATGCTTTTCACCCCAGCACAGTCGGCCCCTTTGTGGACATGGGAAAGGAAAAAAATCGAATTAAGTGTTTATGTGAATGACGTCAGACCAGTTCTGTATAAAGACAAGAGTGCAGAGTGTGCAGCTGACTTGTTAACTTGTTAACCCTTTGTCAAACCCTAACCTAACCCTGTTTTTGTGTTTTATAAACTACTTAACTCAAAATAGTTGTTTGTTCTTACCCAGTCTAATAGTAGTGATACTAGTAATACTGTTTCGTATTCGTTTTAAGGGTTGCTGGTTAGATGGCATTATCAGATTAGTTCAGGGAAAGGGAAAAACACTATTGTTAGTCACAGTCTGAGGACTGTTATGACCTATAATGTCAAAGCTTTTACTTGTGGTTATTATCTATATATATCTCACATTCTCAGTTTAACCTTCTCCTTCCCCCTTCTCCTTCTCTTGGCTTGTTCCAACATATCACATGTCCCTGCCTGCCATTAGTGTCTTTCCACATACCTGCTATAAGCTCTTAGTCTCATGCTGTCTTTACTCCACACTCTACCATGCCCACCTCTCCTCTTGCTTTCTGTTGCGGCCTCTCCGCCCCTGGTGCTTTCATGGTGTCCCACTGTATCTGCAATGCAGCATCCAGTATTAGCTGCTGCTACTGTCTGAGAGGGGGGTTTGGCTTTGCAGGAGGAATCTCACTCGTCTTTCTCCTCGCGCTCACCCTGCCAGCCCGTAGACATGCCTTGTGACAACAAGGCGCTCTAGTGGCACTTTGTTTGTTTCATATTCTGTCTCCCTAACATCCCGCTGTGACGCAGCACTCTGCATCTCAAACAGCAATTATATAAGAGACCACGCGCGCTGATCCACACTGCAGTGAGCGGGTTTCCCCTGGGCCTGTGCTTTATGTCACCAGGGCTGTCGTCATGGTCCTAACAGGGCACCTTCACAGGGTTTTAAATCTGTCTGGCTATCTGTCTTTGTCTGAACCAACGTTTTCTACCTTCTACATCTTGTAGATGGGAGGAGGAATACTCGATGAGGGTGGATCTGCAACAGAAGACTGCAGACCTTCAGGAGGTAATATATTTGTGTTTGTGTTGCTTCCTCATTAAGGTGTAGAGGGGCAGGGCTGCAGGCCAACAGTGCAGTAGCTGTGTCAGTGGTGACAGCTGTCGCATCAGCAAAAAACGGCCCCACTCAATTCTTACCTAGCTGAATTGTGTGTGTTCACATAGTTTAAACAACTGGGGGTCATTACCTCACCTAATACAGTAATAGCATACTGCATGTGTTTACATGCTGTCCTTCCTGCTGTAGTTGCAGAAATTTGGTGTAAATGGCCTGCATGTAGTCTTTTATAGTAATAATGATAGCAGGAAAGATGATGCAGTTAAAAGTTTGCCAGCTATTTTTTATTAGATTAGATTCAACTTTATTGTCATTGTGCAGAGTACAAAGAAAACGAAATGCAGTTTGCGTCCAACCAGAAGCGCAAAAAAGCAGAAAAGTGCATTGTGATATACTGAACTTTGGAATTTGGAATAACTAGCATTACTTTGGATACCAATGCCTTTCTAGTGGCAGTGATTTATTATCTTTTGTACACAGCCTTTTCTTCTATAATGCTCAACAGACAACAGACACACTTTCTCTGAAAGTATTATAGTCTCATGTAATAGTTTTTGAATGAGACTGAAGCTATGTGTCGAGGATTACCACAAGCATGGGAACATGTGTGTTTGTTGTGCATGTATTTGTGTTTGTCTTTAGGATTTGCAGGAGAGTGAAGGCTGTCAAGATGAGTTAGCTGTCAGAGTTCAGAAGCTGAAGGCAGAACTGGTTCGTTTCAAAGGTCTTATGAGCAATGTGAGTAGACTCCCTGGTTTTAAAACATGAAACCCAACTTTCTATTTTCTATATTCTCTATATTCTCAGTATGTTGTACTAGTCATGTTAATGGTTCACTCTTCTCCTCTCCCTGACCCACCCTGTCCTCCCTGGCAGAACCACTCGGACCTGGACAGTAAGATCCAGGAGAAGGCCATGAAGGTGGACATGGACATCTGCCGCAGGATCGATATCACCGCTCGTCTGTGTGACGTGGCCCAACAGAGGAACTGTGAGGATGTCATCCAGATGTACCAGGTAAAGATCGCTCTGTCCTTCTCTTGGTGGATTGGACTGTTTGTTTCAACTGTCCCCATCTCCATAACTATTTCATAGTGAGTTATATTCTTATTGTTGTTATTGATATATCTACCCACTGGGTTGAAGTGGCTGCTGCAAAAATGTATGCTATGAATTGGATTAACTCTCTAACTCTATTTTGTGACTCCTCAGGTTCCTAATGCCCAGCCATCACTAAACTGCCGCCGGAAACAGACCCCCCTTTCTTTCAATGGGAGCGAGGGTGACGAGCCAATCAGCACCTCTGAAAGTGGTGGAGGTGGGGTCAAAGATGAAGAGCAATGTGGTTCGTCAGCCAATCAGATCAACGAGGAAATGCAGAGGATGCTGAATCACTTGTGAGTGGTCTGAAGCCCAATGTGTGGATTTGCTGTCTTTCGACAAATGTTTTAGAGCCAGGGACAACTGATGGTTGCGACCTTGGTTAAGTTAGGATTTCTTTGTGTGTGTGCGTGGGTGTTTGTTTTTGTGTCTGTTTCAGACGAGAATGTGAGTTTGAGGACGACTGTGACAGCCTGGCCTGGGAGGAAACTGAAGAGACCCTGCTTCTCTGGGAAGACTTCCCAGGGTGCAGTCTGCCTCCTGACCCCACCCACCAGCCAGGAGAAGTAGGTGTCAGGTCAAGGATTGGGCTATGCTTGGCCTTAACTGGACATTATGGATATAATTTAAATAATGTAGGAATTCCTGTCACTGTGAAAATCGATTAGGTTGACTACATCAAAACCTCATCAAAAAAGGGGTCAGGATACTCCAGGTTTGGTGGAGTGGCCTCTGATTTTGTCAGTTGGGTGAGGGTTGCAGCTGAGATATTTGTCGCTGGTGCCCTTCTGCTGACTTTTTGGTTGGTTTGTGGGCCCCAATCTGATCAGATAATTTTTTATAGCTTCCACCCCTGATACACTGTTATATTGTTACTCATAAACTGTTGCTTTTAATGGACTGAGGATTCTGGTTTGTCTGTCAAAGCACTTTGTTTGTTTTTACAGTAGTATTTTTTCAGTGCTGTCAGCAACAGGCTAATTGTGACAAGCAGACGTCTGGTGATAGCCACGTAGCTAAACTGCATCGCTCGCAGTCTACTCTGATAACAGATATCTACTCTGTTGGGGTCAGCTTAACACAATTCTCTCAATGTACAAACAGAAACACAGCCTGCTGGCAGACTGGGCACACCCACACATTCTGACAGGACATTTTTAACTGAGCATTGCTTATCTTGTTTCCAAACAATGCTTCATGCCTCACTATGTCATTACCACAAAAATGCAAGCTGTTCACTGCTATATTCAAGATGCTCTTGAACTGTCATTGCCGCTCTCAGGACTCTAATGGTAAACCAAAATAGCTCCTTTCAGCCTTAAATCATCCTTGAACCTTTCCTTTTTTTCCTTAAACAGGAGGAGTGTTTGGAGAAGGTAATTAACGACACAGAATGTCTCTTCAAATCCAGAGAGAAGGAATACCAGGAGACCATTGACCAAATTGAAGTGAGTTTTACACCTAGTGTTGGAGTTTGCGTGAGACTGTGTGTGTTCCTGCTTTTTACACGTGCACCCGCTTCAATCCCTACATCCGTGACCCAAGCTGGAGTTGGCCACAGCCAAGAGTGACATGAACCGACACCTGCATGAGTACATGGAGATGTGCTCCATGAAGCGAGGCCTGGACGTTCAGATGGAGACCTGCAGGAGGTTAATCACACAGAGTGGAGATACAGACAGGTACTTCCATGAGTATGTACACCTACACATGCTCACTGAGCTACTGTGCTACCTACACTAAATATCCTAATCATTTCTGCTCAGTAACTCTCTTGTGCCTGGCTCTGCTGAGGAAGGAGACCAGAGAGAGAGGGAGAGAACCTCCCCCTCCCCGCCTCACCCGCCTTCATCTGGTGGAGCCCGATCCTGACCCTCACCCCCCCTTCACCCAGTGACCTAAATCACACCCATCTACAGTAACACACCCCCAGCAACACTATGTTTACACCATGTTCCTTTTGATGATTGCCATGGGAATCAAACCCGTTCTGCAGAGGTTTAGCAAGTTTAATATTACAATTCATTGTAAATGTCACTGCCCCCTTTGGGGAGACGGTCTCTTTAGAGATCTGTCATCTTGTTTTGCACTCTTAAAGGTCCCCTATCATAATTCTAGTTGTGTGGTCAGTTGTGGCTAGCGTCTAACATGTCATTTAGCCTAAATTACTTTATGAAATAAATCATTATCTAAAACAAGCCAGTCATATTTGGCCCCAAGTGTGGCATCATTTCCAGATTCTAACCATTGTCTTTGACCTATCCTCCCGCTATAAGTCAGTTAGGGCAAAAAAGTGCACCAAACAGAATGTTTATCTCGGAGGGAGAAAACGTTTGTGAAATGTGAAACTGGAAGGATATGGGGCCTTTAACAGTTGAAAGCGTCCGAAATTCTAAAAGTACTATATGTTGACTTTCCTGTAAGTTCTGGGGCATTGTTCATGTGATGTGATGAAATAAATTGCCGCAGGCCACAGAGGTCCATAGTGTACAGTAAAATAATTTACTTTATACTAACATTGTTAACACAACTAATACAGTTTCAGCCTGTAGTGAATAACCTTCACAAATGCTGACACAAGGCCATTTTGGTCCTCTCAGAAGCAACTTAAATCTTATCCTCATTGTCGTCATAAAGTATGTGTGTATTATATTCTTTAAATGGACACGAAATAGTAGCTATCGGCATACAGCGTGTTGACCAGAGCAGAAGCTGGTCTGTTGAAGTTTTGATGAGATTACAGATTTGTTATTCACACAATTTACGGTCCTAAACTGGTTAACAGGAAACTGTTGAGTTTCGATATATTACACGAAAAATAGCTTATTCACTCGCTATCTATCATATTCCAATAATAATAATGGCCCTAGCTGATCTTAAGCCATAATGTCAAAACCTTTTATAAAAAAGCTACAAAATTGTTTAAAAACACAATCTCAGTAACAGCTCTATATTAACTATATTAGCTTTGTGTGATTCTGTACTTAAGGGTCGCATTTCTAAATACAAACATGCCTGCCTCCCATTTTATATTTTGTTGTTGGGAATAACTGTTTATTGGACAGACTGGAAAACATGCTTTGTAGTTCTGTTTGTTGTTATTTACCTGATGTGAGCCACTTGGAACAAAGAACAATCTATCGGTGCTTATTAGTAGACCCAGTGTGCCAGGTACTAGCAGTATAAACATATCCAATATCCAGACAATAGTCAAGGCTGGAGCTAAGCTTGGTTTGGACAGTAGCTACTCACTTGAAGTTGACCTAACTTCAGTATGATGGCATTGACCTGCTCTGTCTTACTCTCTGACGCAAAGTGCGCTGACAGCCAAGTGTCATATACAGAAGATGTGCACATTGTTTTATTTTGACCAATCGAGCTAGGAGAAAGGCAGGCTTTGTTGGTTTCGGAGGGCTGAATGATTGCGCCCGAACAATATATTTTAAATGCACCTATAGAGGAAAAAACTAGGTGTTTATGAATGAATTAAGTTAGCCATTCAGTGCCAATCTAAACAAACACAAGCAGTGTGAATTATTTGAGGATTGTTGGCAAAAAAAAGTGCTGCCTAAAGCTGCCAATGGTGCTTGATGTACAGTATATAACTATTTTTGAGCTTGTAAACGATTGCACTCACATAAAAGAGCAAAACAAAAATGTGTGTATTAAACAATCAGCACTAAGACTTGTATACATCTAACAAAAATACTGAAACATCAGAAACAAAAAAAATGTTATATTTCTTCTATATGAATTTATTCATATTTTCCTCACTGGGAAGTACAGAGACACATACCTCATTTTACTTATTTGTTTTTTTGTTCTGGTAATTTCTGATATACTTATATTTACCATTAACTGTAATGTATCACTGAACTCTGAATCAAAACACAACACCTAATAGTACAGATAAGGAAATCTTGCCCACATGACAACAGTTCCATATTACATTGCTATTGTATCTGTGTAGTCCAGTCCTTGTAGCCCTTTCCTATATGTTTGAATCAGGGGAACTCTTTTTAGCAATGTTGTGTCAGTGCTCTGTCTCAGTGTGATAGTGACAAAATTGGAGCTTACATAAAGTGGCGTGCATGTGTGGCACTGGGAATTGGGTGATTGCTGATCCTACTTTTTTTTCTCGTAAGTAAATTGAAGAAGGCTGTGACAGTTGGCATAGCATTATTTTAACAGACCATGTGAGTGCGTCTCTACTGTATGTATGCATGTGTCAGTGTGTATGTTTTTGGTTGTTCTTTATTTGGGGTACTTTTAAAGTGACTTTTGCTAGCGTACCTATGCATCAGGAAAATGTCTGAAACAAGTATACAGTTGTTATTGAAATTCTGTGGAGAAATCCTGTTTATTGTTCGGGAAAGAAAGTGAAAATTAATCGTCTTGACAATAATCGCCTTAAAACTGTAAATATTTAAATCTGAAATAAAATATGTAGGAAGAATACTTTTTTCTGTGAAGAATATTTTCTTCATGAGTTGTATGTGGTTGCGCAGTAAAGTTATTTTAAAATGTCTCTAAAGTAAAAAAAAAAAAAAAAGAATTTAAATTGTAAAATCAATAAATGACTGTATGCTGGCTATGATATAATATGCGTAGAGGATATATATAGATATATATTTGTGTTTAACGACTGCAATACAAGTGTGTCACCGGTCACACATAAGGAAGAATATATACATACATACATACATACATACACCTGTATATCAAAAGGGGTAAGATATAACTATGTATAACATTACCAGTCCAGTTACATAAAATTAAATGTCTGTTTAAAGGGAGAACAATGCATAAAAATGTATCACAGACTAGTAATAGTATGGATGTATTGCAGATTTAAACATGATGGCTAAGCAGATATGTCTAAAGCTTAGCTCTGCAATGTTTTGAGAAAGAACAATGGAATTAAAGATGCAGCTAAGCAATACGATTCTTTACGTGACTAAGTGAATTGTTTTCCCCACACACATGCATGCAAAGACAAATATTTATACAGCACATGGTAACATTGTGCAAAATACCTCCACAGGAAACCTGCTGGTAACATGACCTCTATAAAACTAAGACAATGCAATCTCTTTGCTGTCTACTAAACCTATAGCTTCCAATTGCATATAAAGTATATAATTAATTATATCAATGACATGAGTTTAGTAAAACAGATTCATGTGTTTTTTTTTCTTCAAATATTTGGTCTTCTATACAGCTATCAAAATAATTAAAATTAAAACAAAAAAAGGTTTTACAGACTGAAATTTGTCACAGAGAAATCCTCCACCTAGTGTGTGTCAAGCCTTACAGTATGGAAAATAGTGGGCCACTGATAACAGAAGTGTAACGGGGATTGTGTGCTTGCATGAGAAATGGTCTCACAGATGAGCTTGTAAACAGGACACCACAAGACTGGTATACTGTGGGCGGGAGAGACAGGAAGATGTTACAGGTAAGGAAACAGTGACACAAGATGGTTCGAGAAGAGGCAAAACACAAAGGCGCACCTTGACAAAGACTAGGTTAAAATGAAAAGGTAAGAAAGCATTATAAAAGTAAAGTTACATCTTTTGTTGTATTATTTTTTTTTTACATTTTATCTACATTTAACCAATTCTTATTTGACGATTGAAGCAAATTGTGCAGCTCATCACTAAGTTTCACTAAATTTGATGATTAAAAAGTATCTTATAGTCCTGTTTTGATTAAAAAGTATCTTATAGTCCTGTTTTGAACTTTTAAAACGAATTTATAGGATGGATATGGTGCATTGCTTTGTTGCTGCATTGATGATATCTGCACAGTCGGGTCTCAGTTCTGTGGTAAATTCTTTTCACCTCATAGTAGTGTATTTTATGGTCAAATCGTAATCTGTAATTATTGTAATTGTATTTTAAATACATATGGTATAGCAAGCTATATACATTTTACTTGATGAATTCACATTATTATTTATAAATGGTAAAATCCTGTCCATTTTTTCCTCATTATGTAAACATGTCCCCTGGTAGGGTTTACTCAGGACTTTGCTGCTTTTCAGTAAACATTTCATGATTTATGATAAATAATATATTTTTTAATGTGTATACAGATTACAAGGAGCAAATGTAAACTGTGCCCAGCAGGTAAGTGTACTGTGTTTAGCCCCCTTCCCGCTGTTTTTCTCTAATTTCATTTCCGGGGATAACAGTGTGGAGTCTATGAAAACAAGTGTAACTAAACCGATGAGACATGTTTTTGTATTGCTTGCTCTTTCACATAGACACACTCGCACGTACTAAAAGAAAACCAAAAAAAACAATACTGTTCATGTGAAGCTCAATTCTTCACAACCACATCCTTAACATGCCTTCTAGTGAACTGTGTTAAGCCCTGGGTTTGAGTGCTGCACATGCATGCACGCCCAACTCCAGCAGCTTGAGCCTGTGGTATCGTTAAAAATATATCTTGACTACAAAATCGTTGACTCTTGACCCCCTTCCCCCCTCTGTGACATGTTTGACATTTATTTCCTGTCTTTAAGGTACGTATCAGAAGTCTTGTTATGAGTGTGAGGCCTGTTCCAATGGCACATATACATCTGATTGGAACGAAGAAACCACCTGCCATTACTGCTTTCGAGACTGTAGACAGGGTAAAGGCTTTTTTATTTATTTTTCTTCTCCCTGGTCTAAAACGTATTCATGACCCAATGGTAATTGAAATGTTTGTGTTAGGAGATTAATTCTGCTGTCATTTCCTTCTACAAATAAGTAATAAAACCAAATACAATGTAATACTACTGTTTCTCAGATATCCATTTAAAGGTAATCAAGAACTGCAGCAATACATCCGATCTCCAGTGTCGCTGTGAGACCGGTTTCACATGCACAGAGTTGGACGGAAACACAAAAAACTGCAGATACTGTGTCAAGATTACTACATTAGGTAAAAATGTAACAAAGCATTGGCCATTTCATGTAAAAACATAACCAACCAGAAGGGGCACAGTTGTATAAAATTCATAACAACAGTAAAGTAATCAGGTCATTATAATGTAAATGCTTGTAGAGTCAATATGCAAATTCTCTTTGCAAAACTGAAAACTGAGCCAAAGAGCTGTCGAAAATGCCCCCCCACCCTTGTCACTTTACTCGTCCTGATTACAGTAATATACGTGTGTGTGTGTGTGTGTCTTGCTGTAGCACCGTCTGAGATCTCACTCAATCTTAACCAGACAGCTTCCTCAGGAAACAGAAACACGTCTGTTGTCACACCCTGTCGGCCCCCTAAGTGAGTTACCCTGAAGTGATACAATGTAGAGGCCTTACACAGTGTAGCAGGGAAAACTTTATGTGGATCAATTTATACACATTTTGTCATGGACAAATAATGACAGACATGATAGAGTGTATTCATTACACATCAACTTCCTTTTGCATTTTAGCTGTGGCTCCCAGCCAGTAACGCCGGCAGTGGGAAATTCCACAGATGCAAAGCCAGGTGAGTGTGTGTGTGCGTGTGTGTGTGTGTGTGTGTGTTGTCATACATTGTTTTCTATAGGAAGTGTGCAGTCCGAATTTCCAGGAATGTGTTGTGCTCTTCCTCCCAGAAAGGGCTAACATAGACCTAGCTGCCATCTTGTGTCCAATAACAGCTGTTGGGTTCCTAGCTCTCATTGTTCTGTTGTGCACCCGTCATCGAGAAGATGAAACATGTTTCAAACGAGGTGAGCAGATCAGGCCAGGGGCCAGTGGTATTCATGTATAGCACTTTTGAAAAATTTGTTTTGTTTCTGTATGTTATTAATTAATCTGATGTTTTGCAGCTATACTAAAGCTATGTAATGAGGTAAGCTCTCTATCTGTTTATACGCTATATTTAGATGCAGTATCTGGTGTTTACTTTTGTAAAATTTTTCCTCTTCTATAACTGATCTGTAATTTTTTTAGAGAGGGAGGGATGCCCCATTTCCCAATGCTAAAGACCCAACATCCCAAAGAGACCCATGCAATACCAAGCCATTCTCACAAGGAGCAGGAAATATTGGTACTGCAAGAAATAACACACTCAAATGCAGATGTTGCTGTGTGGATTCATGTCATTTGACATCAGATGCGATAGCTTAACTGTGTTTTGGGAATGCAACCACAACCACATGTCAATTATCCTTCTCTGTCCCAGGTCCCGTCCATGTACACAATGCAGGGACGGTCGTGTTCAGCTTGCTGAGTCAGTTCACGGGTCAGTCGGATCCAACAGCAGAGCGGGAGAAGAAGAGACCGGCCGAGAACAACGAGGAGCAAGAGACAAACTGCCATGTTTGTCATCCCACGGCCTCGCCCTTCCAGGAGGAGAGGACTGGAGAGACCGACAGTGTTTTCTTTCCCTCTCAGGAGCAGGGGAAGGATTTCCCCGTATCCAGAGAGGAGGTGCCGTGTCACCCCAGTGAACAGGTTTTAGATGTCAAATCTGAGCGCTGGTGTCCCGACCGATTCATGTATGATCCTTAGCATACAGATGATAATAACAATAAGGGTACGAAATAGAGGGAAAGAGATTTTTACTGACTTTTTCTTCTCCTTTCGCCCTACTATGGAGGAGGCCTACATTTTTAAGTTATAAGTATATACGACTCCTTGTCAGTTGTACTGTTATGAACTTGTCGTGAACAATAATGAGATTTGCGATGACACCGAATAAATAAAGGCATGTTAAAGCGGATATTTATTACATTGCACTGAACAACATTTTTACAAAATAGTGCCATTTGTACTAAAAAGTGGAAAAGAAAATCACCCGCTCATTAACCTACCTATTTACTACTATATTTATTTCTCTCTCTCTATCTAGATTCTACAGTATCTGTCTATGTGCTAGTGCATGTCAATATGCACTTACAAAATTATAACCAAAGATGTGAAACATCTACAACATTATTGTGTACTATGGTATACAATACATCATATATAGCAACTTTGTCTATATCACCCTCACATTCACAGACTTGTGCATGCTGCCAGGGCTCCAATTACGCAGATGCTTGGGAGTGCCCGGCCTCCGTACATCAGGGACTCCCTAGGTCAGTCATCAATCAACAGTTAAAAAAGGAGCTGATACAGAAAATTGGGATGGAATTGGGATGAATCTTGTTTTGCTGTGGAAAGATAAGAATACTGCCAAGAGCATGTAGCCTTGTGTGTATGTGTTAGCACGCGGGTATGAATTGGCGTAGCAATGCATTGTGTGTCACATGTGCACAATTTGCTTAAAATATCTGTAATGTATTGTCATATTCAGTGCTGTGTGTGTGGAGTCTACGTTCTATAGCAAATGCTATCTACCTTTATGTTCTGTGCCAGGACTTTTCCTGGCTCACAAATGGTTTAGACGATAATGCACAGCGCATGGCCAGCTTTGGGTGCCGTCGCTGTGAGTCCAGTTTTGGCCTCTAAACTTTGGTTGTAAAGTCATCTACAGTCTAAAGCAGTGTTGAATTCCTCTCATTCTCAATGCAGGTACTACTAAAGTGTTCTATGTTCAGACCCTTTTATAATTGTGACTGCCGGATGCTATACAACAAACAAATGTTTCCTCATCTTCACCCATACAATCCAATGTTTTAGGGTGAGTGTCTCCAAAATATCCTAAAGAAATCGGAGATGGTTTGTATTCCCACTAACTAACTTCGGATTGAGCCATCGTTCTTTCAGATAGTATGCTGGTCACATTTTCCACACACCTCCTGGATCGGCAAATTTATCATCTCTCCCATTTTTTCCTCTATATCTCTCTCGGTGGCTGGTTTAGGCTTTTCTGGAGTGAAGAATCACAGGTTTATATCAGTTTAAACAGGATTGTATTAATACAAACATTTAGAAATGACAAATAGCATTAATAATATTATTTAATCTTTGCAATCAATCGTCCTCCCCTAAAAACACCCCTGTGACCCCTGTTGTCACAGAGTCATGCAGGGTCCCTGAGCAAGAAATGTGTGCCTCCATCTAATGAATGCCTCCATCTAATCTAATGAATACTTACCATTTGCTCTGATCCGACGTAGAAAAGGTCTGAGCACTGTGGTTACAATTAGAAGTATTCCCATACATAGAAGATTCACAATAACCGCCACTGACCACTTCAAATTATCTAGAAAAAAAGATTTCAGTTATTGATGTCCTCTGGACAATCTGGACAAGTGTTACTGTATGTTTGCTATTATTTTACCTGTCTTGTCAGTGTCCCCTTTAAGCGTGGAGGCTCCTCCAGATTCGGTGACTGTGCACAAGAGAAAAGTCAAATGTCAGCTCTCATAGAGCTAAAACAAAAATGTAAAACACCAAAATCAGCACTATAAACCATCTGTGTTCTCACCTTTGTTGGTAGAGGTTGGAGTTTGTCTAGCTGTGGTGGTACTTGGTATTTTCACACAGCTTTTACAGGGTTTTTCAGCACACTTAAAGCCAGACTTACATTTGCACACAGAATCCTGACTGGCACTACACTTTGACTCAAACTCCAAGTCTGCAATAGAAAGATTTGTCTGTTGTTTGTTTAAGACTTACTGGAGGTGTGTCATCAGTACAGTCAAATATGGGAAGGTTTTTTTAATGAAAAGGTTTGTTATTAAATGTTTATTATACATGTACAATAAATCACGCATCTACTCAAATAACTCACATAAGTGTCCACACAACTGTCATTTCTTCTCTCCATTTTATTCACGTCTCCATATTAGTTTATGAACAGGCAAATGATAGGTTACCAGTATACTGTAGTCATAACCATTCCAGTAGAGGGTGACCAGAATAATATTATTTTAGGTTCCACAGTCATTTTTTACAATATTCTTTACTGGTTGCACTTACTTAGTTTTCGTCCAATTACTCAAGAAAAGAAAGTACAGAATTGTGTGTGAATATACCTAGAACATGTTACCACACTGACATTTAAGACCTAGTCAACAAACTCTGTTTTGCTTGCTGGTGGCACTGAGCAATATGAGAAAATGTCACATCAACAGTGACATTTTCCACTACCTTTTGAGCTCCTCCGCTATTAATGGTCTAGCCCACATCTGTGGTGGGCTAGACGCAAGGTCCTATTTTCTGTCATGAGAATCTCACCCTGATCCCAATGCAGAATCTAATGTCATGCTGATCTCCACACTACATTGCACTCAGCCCAAACTCACTCCCCCCCGGGGCCCCCCCCCCCGGGGGGGGGGGGGGGGGGGGGGGGGGGGGGGGGGGGGGGGGGGGGGGGGGGGGGGGGGGGGGGGGG
>JAOEHI010003660.1:0-10597 GCA_025447815.1 Percopsis transmontana
GTGTGTGTGTGTGTGTGTGTGTGTGTGTGTGTGTGTGTGTGTGTGTGTGTGTGTGTGTGTGTGTGTGTGTGTGCTTACAATATCATGTTTCCAGAATGGAGAAGCTTGTCTTTATTGCGTGCCGTTATGCAACACACAAAGCATCCACCTGCCTACATCACCTGCCGGCCTCAATAAACATCAAATAAGGATGCAGGTGTCACCCACAGCAAACTTCCCCTTGTTCACAACTGATGTTCTGAAAGGGCTTGGCTACGCTATCGGGAACTTTCCCATTGGGCTTTAGAGAAAACCAACATGGACTGAGGACAAATAGAATATTCTATAGACACACACAAAAAAAAGAGACTATAGTACATGCCTCAACTAACCTTTACATGGCATGACATGTACTGCAGCAGGCCTGGTTCAAAAAAGGACTTAGAAATCCTTCTTAGTGCTTCTTTGATGTAACATGGTACATGAATTCTTATGTCTTATGGGACATACTGTACTGTATATGTTGGTTCTTGAAAACTGAAAACAAAGACTATGTAAAGGAGATGAAGCTGTAAAATTTGATGTAGTATGGCAATGCCAAAACACCTTAACTAAACTAAGTTTAGTTAAGGCGTTTTAAAATGTCAAGATAAATAGTTTTAATCATAAAGCAGGGCAGGTCACATGGGTGTAAAAATAAAATGACTCAAGTAAAATATATTTTGCGGGCTTGTACAAAAAGTACGTATTCATTTTTAATTAGAATGAACAACCTTTCACCTAATAAGCTTTTTAGTGTAATGTGAATGATCAACTAATACTATATCAATACAAAAGTGAAAATAACTTTAAGTCAAACCTTTATCACACTATCAAATATGAAGTTACTTATTTGCAGGTACATAAAACATCAAAGCTGATTGAAACTGGGACAAAGGGATAACGCTTTGACTTTGAAGCATTTCTTTACTTATATTCAAACTTTGTCCACCCCCACACACATCTTCAACAAGACACTGCACGCACCCTTTTCCGTTAAAGGGAGATCACTAAATCTTGTTTTTGTCTTTTTCCACTGTACGCATGACTTCTGTGAATAACATCCCTCCAGCAGCCTTTTCCTGCAACATCTTAAAAAGTCCTGCAAACCCTTCTAGGTCAGACGACAAAACCTCTGTTGTGTGGCTTATTAGCTATGGTTGCCCATTCCACTTTTTACATATTTTTATATAGACCCAACCGAAACCTTTCTGAAAACTTTCTTTGAAAACTTTCTTTTTCTATAGAGAAGGAGCATATCTCATTGGTTAAATGCAATATTTGTGAGCTGAACAGCATTTTGAAATTATCGTTGCAGAAAAACCCACCAACTAGAGAGCTGTAACGTCCTGGAGCGTACCCGGGGATGGCGCCACCCCCCTCCCGTTGAACCTCGCTTGACACCCCAGCCACACACCTGAGCCACATCACCTCACCTTTGCACCTGGGGTTCATTAGAGGGGTATTTAAGTTCTGTCTTTTAGTGCTTACTGTCGGTGATTGTTGATGTTGGAAGAGGAGTTTGTTCACATTTGTACGCGTCATCTCTTCAGAAAAAAGAGATGAAAATGTTTTTGTATTTTTGTATCTAGTTACAAGACATCATAAAGACTAAAAAGAGAAAGAAAGTAAAGAAATGGAGTCTAATTGTTTAACTAAACATTTAGCATTAAATCAAATATTTTATTTCTATGACCATTCAGTGCAAAAGTGAAAGTAACTTCTAGTCAAAGCTTTATCACGTATTACAGTATGTTACTTATTTACAGGTATAGTACATAAAACTCAACATCAACAACAGACTGAAACTTAGACAAGTGATAATCCTTAGTGATTAGACCTTAAGTGATGATGTTGAAGCATTTCTTTCAATTGTAAAGATCTTACATTACATTTACATTTACAGGATTTAGCAGACGCTTTGGCGACGATTCGACTGTGACATTGGCAGTCGAATCAGGCTCTTTAGATTCGGGGTCACCTCTAGTCCCAATACAGATCCTTGTAGAACACCAGTGTTGAGTGAGCAGGGTTTGGATAGGTGTCCATTCCAGATGACAGGAGGAAGGATCTGCCAAGTAGGACTCAAACCAGGAGAGCGCAAATAAATATTTACAAAGAAAGTTAGGTCACAGTGACAATTTTGACCTGGACTTCATTTTCCTAGTATTTGACTATATTCCAATCAGACAATCCAGTTTAGAGATCTGTCAATCTCCACTGTTGATAATTTATATATTATAATGGAAAAAAACTGAGCAATCAGAAAAACGTGTCTTTTTGATGTCTGTAACATTAAAGCTGTAAAAGTATGCCAGGAAACAGTTTTATTTCTTTGTTTTGATGGAAGACTGAAACGTGAATTGTCTGTATCTCTCATCAAATCAAGACAATAACCTGTTTGTTTTCTTTAGGGAAGATCACATGAATTCTAAACTGACTTGTTGCTGTAAACTTCAACCTGTCACAGAAAAGGGGGAAAAGTAAACCTGAGTATCATCTGCATACCAGTGTATGCAGAAATAGTGACGTCATATATTACTATTAAGAGGTCACAAGTAGTCAAGTTAAACAAGAGATCTTTGTTACCAGCTGGCATACTGTAGAGCCAGCAAAGGCTAAATATTACTTGCTAGTATTACTAGTATACACATTTCTCTATTAAACCGATGCAAACTTGCAAGAACTTCATAAACAGTAATGCATTTTTATTTACCTACCTACTTACCTTTTATTTACTTATTTTAAAAACACACTGTAAGTTGTTCAACGAAAGACATAAAAGAGGATGTGTCTGCCTTTTTTATTTTCCAGAAAAACAAAAACCACAGAAAGCATGTGATTGGATTTCCTTACAGTGAAACACAATGGACTTGCAGGCGCTAATTCACGGTAAATATCAATCAATAAGGCGGTCACCCGTATCAATAGATAGTGTGGAGCTCTGTGTGTCATTCAGAGGGAGTCTAGGGCCATGGGGGCTGACAGGCAGGCTGGGTGGCCTTCAGCCATAAGACAGACCAGCGCGGTGGGGGAAGAGGTCTCGGAAAGGCCTGGTGTGTTTATACATACGTGTGTGCGTGCACAAGCGCCTTTTGGTGCTAACATTTGATTGTGTATGTGTGAGGGCACACACATTTTGGCCTGTGTGTGTGTGTGTGTGTATAGAAGATCAAGGGTAACCCTGGCCATAGAGAAGGTCAGCGCTGTGACAGCCAGGCTCTCCTAGCGACAAGGCCCCAGGAATGTTCTCAGGGCCTGGGCTAGGGGAAGTTGGCTGCCCTGGAACAATCAGACAAGAGTTAATATTGGCCCTGCAGGTCAAGGGTTAAATGCCTGCAGGTCACAGGATGGAGGGGGGGGCTGCAACCAGACACAGGGGGCGGGGGGGTGCCACAGAGAGGGTCTATAGTATATGTGCATGTGTGTATGTGTGGTTTCACGAGGTAGTGCACAGCAGCAAGGGGTTGAGCAGAGTTCCTCCAGTACTAACACGATATACAATACAGGCAGAGAGACGGGAGGAATTCATTTCTCTTCTCTTTTATTCCGTTCCAATTTCGGTTGGACATTGTTGCCCGAGAGGCACATCAGAGCAAAGGCATACCTTGTTTTGTCATGGATTACCTTGTGAGTCACGACACGCATTCCAACTGCCAAACTGGGAGGTGTGGGAATAAACCATCAAGCCTTCTAAACGCCGTCGTGATTTGAAGTGTAATTTTCAAACCAGATAAAAACGAATCTAGGCATTGTTATATATTCGTATTTAATCACATTTCATTCATTCGTTCCGCGATTCAGCGCCCGTGACCTACAAAGACAGGGCTGCTGAAGTGTAATTTTTCACATGGTTGTCTGGAGCTATGCTGTCTCATCTGCGCGGGGCGCAGTGTGCTGAGAGCGGTTGAGAGTTTCAGATTGCATTGTCTACATAAGTGAGTCTGTGCATTCTCCCATTCCTCTCTTCTCATACTACCCCTGCACCCTCCCTCTCCCAGGCTCAGGTTACTGTGGGAGGCAGGAATGTATGAATGGACACCCCTTACACACACGCGCGCACACACACACGCGCGCGCGCACGCACACACGCACACACAAGTTGCCCTCGGTGACTGGGCTTGTTCATTCACAAATATCTGTCAGAGCTTGTCACGTGACCTTGTGCAAACAGACGTGGGCAGAGGAAACTCAGAGAGATAGAATTGTTGACTTATTACTAACAGAGCTGTGAAAGGCTGCCGCACTTATCAAAGAAATATAACACAGATATGGGGCACTTTTATTGTGCCTCTGCGACGGTGCCCCACAGAGCTATGGCCTATTAGTTGGATTAAGTGGATAGAGAGGGTGAAAGCTTTAAAGTAAAACATGTTTTCTAAATTATTATTCATGTTGTCTTTTTAGACACGCATAGCATGTATATATCGCGAACACACACTGTATACTGCACAAAACAAATAGTGATGACATCGGAGACTGACCATGTGTAAATACATTATTCAATGAATGATAAAGCACAGGAGACAGGTTAAAGATTTATTTTAAGACAATGGACAGGTGTTGTGGATGTGAGGGTTAGGGTTACCAAAATATAATATTATGCCATTTATTATGTAGGAAACTGTCACTTAAGCTTGCCTCAGTCTATGTCTTTGACTTGACCAATTAGATGAACTGATGCAAAAAAGCTACATAGAAAATGTTAGTGAGAGATGACTGTTGTTACACACACTCATACAAACTATTTGCAATTGCTGTAAACAATTGTGTGCCCATGTGACTGCAGGAAGATTGCAGTTACCCTCCCAGCCAGAGGTGGTGCTGTTTGTCTGCAAACACATATCTGTTGAATAGGGTTTGAAAGCATGACAATTCTAATAGTAGGCTTAAATGTGTTGCCTACAATATATAATATATTATTTGAAAACAATCATGTTTTTTCCCAGTTTGGTAATGCTCTGAGCTGGTGTGTGATGGAATACAATCATAAATGAAGCATAACATAAATGAAGCATAACATAAATGAAGCCTAACATCTAAGGAGACATTTGTCCCCTGTCCTGAAGCCAGGTATTTGACATTGCTATCGATATTGGTTTGACATGTTCTAGTTTTACATTAGCTAAGACCCGCGGTAGGTTGAAACACTTCTTCATAACAGCCTGACCTGCATATGCAAACCCCGCGTGAAAGGACTCTCCCTTCTGAACAATAGTGTGTATCTTAATGGAATGTTTGTCTAAGGGGAGTGTAGGGATGTTCAGCCATTCATCTCCATAGCTGGAGCAGATGCAGCTCGCTGGGCCCAAAGACACCGGTAATCACTGTTGAATTGATGCAGTGAAACATGTGAGAAAGCATGTCTGTCAACAGGTAGGCTGAGGCTGAGGGAGGGCTAGTCTGGGCTCTTTACCCCCCAGAGATAGTTGTATTGATAAATGACCCATGGGAGAAGCTTCCGGGAGACTATGTGTGTTCATTTTCGCCTTAGCATGTGTACTGTGGTCAAATATACAGTTTGAGATATGGGGGAAAAAAAGTTATATGAATATACACTTTGATGTAAATTATTAATGCAAAAATTAAGTACACTTATATACCTTTAATAAAAAGTATATACAGTAAGCACACAGTTTTATAAGGAGACATTCAACATTTCTACAGTGCATTCATATGAATCTCAATTAGTGTTTTATAGCATTTTTGCCTCATTAGCGATGTTATGGCAATAACATGGCAACATTAATGAATATGCTGTTAATATGCTAGTGTACCCGCAAGCTAAGCCTGTAACCCGTAAGCCTGCGTACAAACTAACTTCTATTCTGTTGCTGTTTGTGTGCACAGGCCCAAACAACGATCACTCACACCTTTGCGTAACCCTCAGTGGTACCTTATTTACTCCATTTACTTTATTTACCTTTGAGGTGTATCCCAGAAGCTTCCTCAAACAGAGAGTGTTAAACCCACAATAATCCTATCCTGTCCATAACAGTGTGTAGGCTAACGAACGGACGGAACAGTACCAGCACTGTGTTTCTCCTTCCACCCTGGGGTCACCCAAGGGTCACAGTCTTTGTATAAACCACTAACATCAGCCATCCTCTGCCCCCCTTCCTCACTCTCCCTTCTCTTCCTATTCTCCTGGCCGGGTGAAGGGCCGTAGTAGCTTGGCCAAAGTTTCTAAACTTCGCCCTGCATCCCTCCCCCTCCCTCCCTCCCCACCGATACCGCTCTGGCCCCCGCGGTGCGCCGCAGACAATGTGCTGTCAGAGAGTAGCCCCCAGAGTCCTGTCAGCCTCCATCAGCAGTGGGAAAGATGCGATGCGACCGCACTGAAGATGAAAGAAAGGGAAAGACACACAAAGAGGCCCGCAGGAGAGAGCCAGATGCGCGGCAAGACGCTGCCATTTAGCCGATGAGCAACTGCGACATTAGGGGGCCTAATTCAGTGTGCGCCGGGCGCATTGTCTATGCGTTAGCAGCACACGCGGCCATTGGAACACATGTTGCGCCTGATAGCAGACGAAACTCGAGGGCTGTGCATTGCCATTCTTTGTGGTTGATGAGACAGCTTCTGTGTCTTATCAATGGCAAACACACAAAGCCTTCAACAGTACATTTCTACTGTGGGATACGGTCTCAGTATGTGGCAGCATCCAGCCTGAATGAGGGAGCACTGTAATTTCCATACGTGAATAGAATATTGCATGTTCATTAAATTGCAGATGTTTCTGGTTGATTTGAGTGATGCTACTACCCACTGTTTTGTTTTGTTTGTTTTGTTTACTTTTTTATATACTGTAACTTTGTTTGTAACCCTTGTTTTGAGATGCACGAAATCAAATTTCATGTATGTGCAAATGGAATGTTTTAATAGTTTAAAGGATATTTGAAGCCATTTTAAACTGGGAACTGAGCTCAGCATCTTTGGTAAAAATATGTCCGGTTGTAATGTTTTAATGTTTAATGGATCCAATAACTTTTATGATATGTATATTGAACTGACAAGTAGAGGCAAAGGTTGGAAAACAATTACCTTTTTGGAAAATATTTAAAACGTCCCCGAGTGCCCTAGTTTAAAACACACAGATGTTTGAGAGAAGAAGTAATATACTTCCATAATGAACTGTAAATGGCTTTATCAATGCGACAGGAGCCATGTGACATTCCCGATACTTCAAACAAAGTCCGCTCAGGCCTTCTTTATTGTTGCTTTTACATCGCCCACCTGCCATTTTAAATTGTGAAACAGTTAATCGTGTCTAAAGTTTTATTGTCATGGAGGTGGGGGTTTCAAAGAATGCCCCTTTTATAGAAAATCAAAAGTGAAAGTATTTTCGCCTTTATGCTTATCATTAGGTTTCTTATCTGTACCATAGGAAAATAGCTCACCTTTAATGTATTTGTCTTTAATTTGTATTCCATGTCACACTAGCTGCAGACGTGATGCAAAACTGTGTGATCAACAAGACAATCACACAGTTCTGCGATGCATTAATTTATGCCTCTGCAACCAATGTCATCAGTGCATTTAGTGTACTAATTATAAATCCTAATAATTGTGGTTCTGGATCAGACTGGGAGTACAGTCTTCTTACTTTGAAATCTTTAAGTTCAAGGTTCACCAAAAAAGTAAAATATAAATATGTAAAAAGCTGTATAGCAGAAAATGAATGTAATGCTGCAGACAATCGCCTCTTCTTTGGGTGGTCTCCCCCCTGAGCATGCTGTGTTATTTGTGTCTGCCTCTAGGGGGCGCTTATATGCAGACACCCCACAACTAAACCAGGAGAGGAGAGGAGAGTAGATGAGAAATGGCCAGTTAACAAAAAGAAAGGGTTGTAATATTATGTATTCTGTCTGTCTCTCCTGTCCTGTGTAATCTCAAGACAAGTCAGCCTAGCACTTTAAAATGTCCAACCACAAGACAAATGCATAATACTATAAATAAAATATAGATACGCGCCGCACAGGCGCACGCTCGCACTCTCGCATACCTACAGATAACAAATATCCCCGGGTAGGCTTACTGTAGTATGTATGAGTGCAAACACCTCCAGACATATATGTAGCAGCAAAATAGGGCATTAAGCGATAGTAGGCAAAGGTGTGTCCGGGGCTATTATGCTATTATGTGCTATTATGTTGCAACTGTGTCCTATCTTGTCTATTTCTCTGTCCTGTCCTGTGAAATGTGCGCCTTATATTAGTACGTGACTACCATCTTGAACTTAGCCGGCAAACAAATTGCCTGTGTTAAATGAACTAATTTATTAATTTAGGATTATACGGACGTCAATTTTGACCGTTTTTGGCTCTTACGGACAAGATGGTTACATTGAATGATCATTATGTGCTGCGTTGTATGGTGTGGTACGTAGTGAAAAAAGCCCTGCTTTTCACCAGTGAAAACAGAAAGCATACATATAAGGTGATTTGCCAAGGTGATTTGCCATCGATCCATTGGCTACACTAAAAGCAGTAAAATCGGAGACTCTAAAAAAGGAGAAGCTTATATCACATGACACCAATGCAGTTACAGTACATACCGTAGGCTATGGCTAGTAACAATGTATCCCCACAGGAAATTGATCTTTGCAACTAAAACCCTGTGGTTTTATTCATGATGCGAACCCAGAGATACTATTTTTTATTTATTGTATTTTTTCTAGCCCATGTTCATTAGACTGCTGTTTATTCTGAGTGTAAAATGTGCCAAAATCAGCGGGCACTTTGATTATATCACAGCCGTACTTACACAGAGGTACCCTCGGGCTGTGCTATATTATTACTAACAATGCAAACACACTGGCATCATTGGGCACCTCAGACAATCACATGCGGCGGTTCACAGCAGCAAAAGGTTAGCAAACATTCCGACAGATAGTATTCCCTAAGCATTTGACCTAGGACATGAAATAGGGGGATACAGTCACTCTTTTAAACAAATAAAGGTATTTTGTGTTTTTTTATGAAACACAAGCCCTGTTTGAATCCAACACTTTGCTCTTCATATAAACAGACTTTGGGCCAAATCCGGTAGCATTCCAGAGTTTGAACATTCAGCAGCCTTTAAGTTCTGGCTGGGAATGACCTCAGCCTGCCCTCAATGAGACCTCTCTCCTTATAGTACATAGTACACTGTACACACATGTGCTTACACAGGGCTATGTGATCCCCCAAACAATCCAATCAATATCTCAAAATTTAAACTGATAGCATGCATAGGGCATTGCCACCAATGCTATCTGCAGTTGTTACTGCTTTCACCATTGACCCTGGACAAAGAATATAGTGCTGGGAAGCTAGCTCCTTTAGGCTAGTTGCCGCCTTGATATCATGGGAGCCTACTATGGCTACCATTTGCCTTCCTGCCTCACAAATCTACGTCTCTTTGTTTTACGATATGAACTGCATGTGTGTGGCTACATATATTTATGTATGCCTTGAGATAGTAAAAATATTTTTTGGTAGCAAATTAACAATCTCTCAGTAGCTATCTGGACATTGGCACACTTATGTGGACTTTCTCCAGAACCAGTCTGTCATTGACTGCAGAGAGATGACAAAGAATAACAGAGCTAGTAGTCTAGATATGGACATCATATGTTTTTAGTACTTTAATACTTTTTAATAGCTACTTTATTTTAGTAGTTAGAAAAATACTTTTAGCAATTGAAAAGCATTGCATTTATTGTGCCACTGAATCTATATAAAACACTTGGAATTCTGTTTCCTTTTGAAACAGGAAGTTAGTATGCAATATGTTGTGGGATTGACTTTTTTATATAATGGCAAATACTGTTCATGATATTTTACAAAATGACAATATGCCCCTACGTGCAAAATTAGTAATATTTCCCAAATTGGCTCAAAATTAAAAATATTTCTATTATATTGTAGTGGGTGACCACGCTATATAACACACATAATTCACCTACAGTATTTGCTCTGGGTTACGTTCTCTTTGATTGACGATGTCTTTCGGATGCGAGATTGAGTTTACGTGTCTGAGACAGAAGTAAAGCAGCGTCGGCTTTTTGGTTTAATCTAAAAACTGCCTCTTGATGTGTTTGTTGCCACAAACACTACAACATGGTAATTTAATTCGGCCATTGTCCTTGTTTTCATTTCTGTATTTGTCCTGTCACGACCATTTTCTACTCCGCTTGTCAGGGCAGTCTGTTGGCTTATTCTAAACCTTCTCTTTACTCCCATGTAACGTCCAGCTCTTTATATCCACAGAGGGTGGGTTGAGGAGGAAACACATTTCAAGCACAACCACTCAAACCTGTCTCTCATCAAGTGCTGGCCTGCAGAGAATGTGTGTGTGTGTGTATGTACAGTAAGTGTGTGTGTGTGTCTGTACATACAGTATGTGTGTACATTCAAGCGTATGTCTTTGTAATAAGTCCCCGCCCACATCAGCCCCTCCCCTCCTGGGACAGGATGGCGGTTTCATGGGGGGGGGGGGGGGGGGGGGGCAGGCCGGGTTTTTTCAAAAAACCCAAAAAACGGGGGGGGGGGGGGTGGGGGGGTGTGTGGGGGGTGGGGCCAAAAAAAAAAATGGCAA
>JAOEHI010003661.1:0-10596 GCA_025447815.1 Percopsis transmontana
ACAAGAATTTCACCTACTGTTGCACTTGTGTATATGGTAGTGTGACAATAAAGTGATTTGATTTGATTTGATTTGAAGGATGACTTATCTGATGAAGACATGAAGTATTCAGTAACTCAGTGCTTCTATTTTGACAATTGCTTGCAAAGCTTCCCCTCATCTGTAGCAGCTCAAACACTGCCTAACAAACTAAGAGCTACCCTTTAAGCAGTAGGCTTTGACCTCCTTGTGATCATCCACCTACCATCTGAAGCCAAGTCCGAAAGCAGCGAATTCTGGCTTTCTTAAAACCGGGGCGATCCACAAGAGCGCACATTGGGACTTCTGTGGAACTGCAAATCTGACCTTCTCAGGTATAAATACAGGACCTGTGAAGAAAACACAATAACCATGCATCACATCTACAAAGTCTTCTTCAAATCACCATCCCTTGCTATTGTATTCCTAAAGAGATGGATGCTACCACAACCGTTCGATACATCTATATCTTCTGTGATGCTTCTGAACACGCCTATGGCTCAGTTGCATACTTGAGGTCAGAAGATACCAAAGGTAAAGTAGAGCTTAGTTTTATCCTTGCTCGATCACGCGTCTGCCCAAAAAGACTACCAAGATTGGAATTATGTGCAGCATTATCCGGTGCCAGCCCCTGCGACCTAATCAGACGGGAACTCACCTTACCAATCAGGAACATTACACTTTGGTCCGTATCAGAAATCCAAGACCTCACAAATGGTCAATACTGGAGATATGTTGATTCAGCCAGTAATCCTGCGGATGATGTTACAAGAGGCAAAAGCCTACCAGACATCATCAGCCCAAATAGATGGACCAAAGGCCCACCATTCCTGTATGGACCCCCAGACACCTGGCCCAAACTTCAACCAGTTGCACCTGATGATGATCAAAAGGAGTTGAGAAAGTCTTCCTTCTGTGGAGTCATCAATGCTGTTGCTACTGTTCCAGACACAAACAGATTTAAGACGTACCAAGATCTACTAAATGCCAAGGCACAAACCACCTCTACACCTACCAGTGGACATCCTTCTTCAGCTGACTACCTGAAAGCCGAACAAGAAATACTCCAGCAAACACAAAAGGAAACTTTTGGGGAGGACTTAGCCCACCTTCAATCACATAAACCACTTCAATCACACAGTCGCTTACTTGTTTTGTCCCCTGACCTCAGCAGCACCTCAGGACTCATCCGTGTTGGAAGTCGGTTGCGGTGAAGTCACCAACTGGAATCAGAGTCAATCCACCCCATTGTACTCGATCCTGCTCATCACGTGTTAAAACTGATTATCCAGGACTATGATGACAAATTGCATCATACTGGCTCAAAGTGACTCTGCTGAAATATGTCGTAAGTTCTGGATTTTGAGAGGATGAGAGGCAGTACGTCGACACCAGCGGAACTGTGCATCATGTCAAAGGTGGAGAGCAAAACCAATCATTCCAAAGATGGCTGACCTGCCTGCAGCTCGTCTCAGGTTACTCCCTTCTACCTCCCTTCTACTCTACCGGTATCGACTGTTTTGGACGCTACAAAATCATGATCAGTCGGCGATCTGAGAAGAGGTGGGGAATAATATTGTGTACATCTTGACCTCCTTAATAACATGAAAACGGACTTCTTCCTCATGGCCCTTTGGCGATGCACAGATCCTATGTGATCAAGGTACCAACTTCAAAGGAGGAAGCAAAGAATTACAGGAATCTTTCAATAACCTTTCCCCTATTCTCACCTCAGTATTGGCAACACAAATATTAATTTCCGTTTCAACCCTCCACACGCACCCCACTTCCGTGGCATCTGGGAGCGTGAGATACGCTTGGTGAAGAATGCTCTTAAGGCAACCATTGGTGCACAAATGTTCACTGAAGAGGTTCTGAGAACTATATTGATTGAGATTGAAGGTATTCTCAATTCCAAACCACTCAAATACGTATCTTCGGATATCGCAGACGTGGATCCGGTCAACCCAAATCTCCTCGTCATGGGACGACACGACTCTTATCACTCCCTTTCGTGTCCTACCCTGAGTCTGAGCTCCTCCTACGTTGGCGCCATACACAGATATTAGCTTATCATTTCTGGAAACACTTTATCAAAGCTTACTTACCACTACTCCAAACTCGACACAAATGGCAAAAGAATCAACTAGATCTGCAGTTAAACACTGTTGTGATGATTGTTGACTCCCAGGAGCCAATTTCCCTGTGGCCCATAGGAAAAGTGACTCGCCTCCTACCAAGCAAAGATGGCCACATAAGGACAGCTGAAGTAACAGAGAAAACCAAACCCTATTTCAGACCTGTGGCTCATCTGATCCCACTTCCTGCTCTACCTGATGATACCTCTTAATTATGGTTGGGTATTTTGTCATATTTCTCACTAGAAATCCGGGGGCGGCTGTAGTCTCCAATTCCTAAGATCTACTATTTTTCTTGCCTCACTACCGTCACCTTCCTCACTTCCTTTACCTCACTTCCTCTCCTTTCCTTTCTCATCACTAATTGGCCGGTGCTTTCACCTTTCACCCCTCCTCAACCTGATTGAGTTCACTCAAAATGAAGATGAATACTTGAATAGACTGGCTTTCATAAACTCTTTTATCTCCGATAACCATCCCACAAGTGTTAATGTGGTGGGAGATATGAATGCTGACCTTTCAGACAGGAGTTCACTCTTTGCTAGGCATTTGCTACAGTTCTGTGATTATGATAATCTTATACTATCCAGCCAAAGGCTCTTACCAGCAGATAGCTATTGTTACATAAGTGAGGCCTGGCACACAACATCATGGCTAAACCACTGCATCAGCACTTCTGATGCGCATTCTAGCCTGAGCTTAATAGAGATTGAATATAGGGCAACCATGTCTGATCACATTCCTTTTTATTATGTTACTTCACTGTGCTAGTCTCCCTGAGATGTCTCAGGAGGTTAATGGGGCCAGTAAGGCTAAACTGGATTGGTTTAGGGTCACAAATGAAGATGTGCGTTCATACTTCAGAAGATCTGATGTACTTTTGAGCAATATATATCTGGCCAAAGATGCAATTTTGTGTTCTGATGTAAATTTTAATATAAGCTTTCACCGTGAGGACCTTTGTGCCATGTATGATCAAGCCAGGGTGGAACAAATATGTCGCGGTTCATCATGTTGAAGCTAAGAATGTTTTTGAGGCCGGGGTTCAGGCAGGCAGGCCCAGAGCCTGTCAACAAACATGAGCAAGAAATAAGAGCGTATTCTATGCCTGAAAAGCTTCTTGGTAATGATTGTTACTGGGTTCTGGAAGGAGGTGAGAGATCTGAACAGGGAAAGTGCATCATTACCATGCAACATAGAGGGAGTCTCTGGGGCTAATAACATTGCTGAGTTGTGGAGCAACACTACTCTGCCCTATTTAATTGTGTTAAAAGAGAACCCTACGAAGTTGGCCATATTAGTGAAACAGTGGCAATCACAGCCAATGAGATCTATCAAGCTTTTACACAGCTAGCTGATAAAGCTAGCGGTTCAGATAAAATTACGGCAGAGCACTTGAAGTGGGCCAGCCCGAATGTTGCAGTTCTTCTTGCCATTTGGTTTTCTTGACTGACCCATGGTCTGTTACCAGACTCTCTGTTTTTCTGTTACTTTGGTGCCTGTCCTTAAAGACAAAGCGGGCAAGGTGGGGAGTGTGGATAATTATAGACCTATTGCTTTAGCTAGTATATTATCAAAAGTCCTGGAAAGAATTTTATTAGATAGGTTGTGTGCCTATTTGTACACTTCTGATAACCAGTTTGGCTTCAAAGCCAAGCACGGTACTGATTTATGTATTTATGCTCTAAAGGAAATGGTAGAAACCTACAGAAGACACAATTCCTCTGTTTTATTGATGCCTCCAAGGCTTTTACCGAGTTAATCATCACAAGCTGTTTTTTAAATTGAGCCGAAGAGGAGTATCAAACAGTATAATTAGAATCCTGGCTTTTTGGTATTCCAATCATAGCATGCAGATCAAATGGGTAAATGTATTCTCTACTCCTTTTGGTGTTGGTAATGGAGTCCGTCAGGGGGGGATACTATCACAAGCCCTCTTTAATATCTACATGGATGACATGTAAGACAGGATGTATGATTGGTAACACACTAGTGAACCATCTTGTGTATGCTGATGACTTGGCTGTTGTCTCTCCAAGCAGTGCTGGGTTTCAGGAGTTGTTGAATATATGTTCTGATTATGGTGTTAAATTTGATGTGAAATATAATGCCAAAAAGAGTTTGGTTATGATCTGTAGAGTGAAAGGGGATAAGGACCTTATTCTCATCTTTTCATCTGTCAGGGCAAGTGCTATCTGCTTGTTGTAAAATGAAGTATTTGGTCACATCTTAACGGATCAAATGTCAGATGATGATGACATGTATAGGCAGCGCCGCATGTTATATATACAAGCCAACATGCTCGCCAGGAAGTTCTCATTGTGTTCCGATACTGTCAAGATAAACCTCTTTAGAGCATATTGTACTGCTTTTTACACGGCTACAGGTCGCTTATAATGATTGTTTGCGCATACTTCTCAGAAAACCAAGGTGGTGTAGTGCAGGTGAATTGTTTTGTCAAGCTGGAGTTATTAAATTTTCTGCTTTACTGAGGAATCTAATGTATAAATGTATTGGTCGCCTGAATTCTTGTAACTCTGTCATTTTACAACTGATTGACTCTAGGTTCAGTGCTGTGTGATACCAGTCACCCTCATGGGATTACTGGTATAGCTGTCTTTTTTTATTCATGTCTGTTCTTTTGTATCTGTTCTTTTAATGGTGTTGTATGTTTGATTTTGTTTTTCTGAATGGACCTTGAGTCTAATAATTAAATATTATCTATCTATCTTATTTTATTTAATTATTTTATTAAAAAAGAAATAACTAAGCACTTTGTGGGTATTTAGGCGTTTAGCAAATATTTTCAGGATTAAATATGTTAATAGTTAATGCATGTTGTAAAATGTATAGCTAAGTTTGTGTTGTTGACATGCTGCTGTCATTCTAACAGAATGTTGTTTCCTTATGATAACTGATGTATTGTGGTGACCCACAAATAAGACTTTAGAGACATTCACCAAGGTACTATACCTTTAAGGGAAAGGTATTATGTTTCCGGGTTAACGTTGTGTTGTTGTGTCTATCTTACGGCTGTACAGCTCTGATTTATTTTAAGTGGAGAGTAAAGCTGACTCGACGCAACTCCGTCTCCTGTCTCCTCATTTATCGCACTCCACAGTATGACCTATTCAGCTTTTGACTAATGTACTTATTGTAAGCCGCTTTAGATAAAAGTGTCTCCTAAATGCTGTAAATGTATATTTAGTACCATTGCATGGTAAGGCCTATAATTCAAGCTTTTGCCTTCAAGTTAATATTTTGATTTTTTTTCTCAACTTTTTCTCAACATATAACTTGCGTCAGTGTCATTCAGTCCAAAACAAGACCTGGCTTGTTGCAAAAATAATTTCAGACTTTGTGGTCGTTCTCCAAATTTCCAAACTATATGAGAATATATACCTCTGTTTACTTGTGGCATCCTGCAGGTTTCTGTACTTTCCCCTTTATTATCTGTTATTTTGTATTTATGGGTTACCATTGGGTGATTATTATACGTATATATGGCATTACAGTAGCTTTCATTGTTATGCTGATGATACCCAGCTCTATATTCTATTAGAACTAAGCAACCAGTCAAACCTCTGAGGTCTGGAGTCATGTTTCTTGGAAATTAAACAATGGATGTCTTCAAATGTTTTGCTTCTGAACTCTATTGTTAATTATTGGACCTTCCAGGCATTGACACCTGTTCAAGGAATGCCATTCTTAACTTAAAAACTGTGCTATTACTCAGAGTAATGAAAAAATTATAAATAAAAAAAGAGTTTTATATTTGACTACATTCTCATTTTTGATTTGGACATCATATTACTAGAATTGGATTCTTCCATCTCTGCAACCTTGCAAAGATTTGTCCAGTTTTATCTATGAGTGATGCAGAGACCTTAATTCATGCGTTTGTATCATCATGTCTAGACTACTGTAATGGCTTCCTGCCATTACAGTAGTCTGTAATCTAAGACTGTAAGACTACAGTTGACACTGAAGGACTCCACTGGGCGGAAGTGGTCACTATCGGACTCAGTGCAGCAAGCTACATCAGCCCTGAAGCACAAAGACATAGTGGGGCAGGTCCAGCAGGGTAGAGGAGGCTTTGGCCTGAAAGCAAGTGAACCAACCTGGCTACAACATCAGACCAGAGAACACTAGCGGTGCAACAACAGGAGGAGGTTGTGAGAAGAGTGAGTCTCTCTTGCTAAGCAGGGGCAATGGATGCGGTGGGAAGGTGTGGAGAGGAGAAAGATCAGCTGGAGGGAGCTATGGGAAATGGAAGCAAACAAGATTAGCTTTATCATCAGAGCGACGTGTGATGGAATATTTTATTTTAGCTAAACACAATCCTGTGTTTTACAATTCTATCTGTTTAGACAGTTGCTTTGTTAAGTACACACACCCATTTGGCAGTGTTTGTGAAAGGGGGTTGGTACAGTATGTTAATTGCATCTTGGGTTCAGGCTCTCTTTGACCCCCCTCACCTCACCTCACCCTTTCTTATTTGGACAACCTCTTCAACTCCTAACTCCTATCTCCTGCAGATAGGGGTTTTTTTATGAAGATGTCACAGGAGAATATAAGGCTGTTTGTGTTTAATCTGCTAGGGTTCAAACCCTACCCCCTAACCTTTGACCTGATCATGTGTATAAAAGGCTTGGTCCCAACTTCCTTGGGGTGGGCACTTACTTCACATACAGACAAAGCTAGAGAACTCTGTGTGTGAACTGTCTCCATTTAATTGCAATTCAATTAATTTACAAAGACCATATATTTCCTCTGTTCCAGTGTGGTATATTACAAAATTTTCCATAACAGACGTATGACGTGCTACCATCACCAACAAATCGCCATCAGTGGTACAGCGAGGATTCAAACTGTGCCCTCTGTCCAACTCCAGCAACTCTCAAACACATCATGACAGGCTGCACGACCAACCTCACGCGAGGGAGATACACCTGGAGACACAATCAGGTCCTCAAGAGCTTGGCATCAGCTTTGGAGAACAAGCGGAGCACGAACAACACCCAGCCACCAAGAGCAAGCAACCCCCTGAAGGTTACAACGTTTGTCAGAGAAGGGCAGAAAACACAGCAACATCCTTCCATCAAGTCAGAAGCAGGACTTCTATGCATGGCCAATAACTGGAAAATGCTGGCAGACATCGGCAAACAGCTAATCTTCCTACCTGAGATTGCCTCCACCAACCTCAGACTAGATTTGGTACTCTGGTCCCCCTCACTAAAGATGGTTTACATTATAGAGCTCACAGTCCCATGGGAGAACTCAGCTGAGGAGGCTTATGAGCATAAGAAACTGCGCTATTCAGAGCTAGCAGCAGAAGCAGGGCAGCGTGGCTGGAACACCAAAGTTTATCCAGTTGAAGTGGGATGCAGAGGTTTTGTGGCATCGTCCATCATCCAACTGTTGAAAGAACTTGGAATCCACGGTCAGGCTTTGCGTAAGACCATCAGAGAAGTCTCAGGGGTGGCGGAAAGAAGTAGCCAGTGGATTTGGCTCAAATGGAAAGACCCGTGCTGGGCCCCAAGTTAATCAACATAAACCACTCAAGAACTCCCACCTATCAATCTTTCAGCCAGCGGCAGGCTTCAACAACAGGGTGAACATCGGGAACAGTTCAGCACAGGACACAAGCTGAGAACTGATCATCCTGCAGCGGGCCACCCTTGTGGAGGGTTTTTATAGTGTTGAAAGGCCGAAACACCCAAAGGTGCAAGGGCACACTCCCGATGATGTGTCCTGTGCCCAGTTAACCAGAGATTTTACCCTGTCCAAGATTTACCTCCTACACAACTCGGAGAACCCCCATCAGTCGACTGTCTACCACTCCCAACAGGACAAATCTTGAGTGCTCACAAGTGCTCACCACCTATTGGCACAAGGGACAGTTTCTATACTCGTCCTGTGTATTATTATTCTGTTTACCTAATAAAGCAATACATGGATTGGCACCTTCCTATCCATCTAAACTAGTGGTACCATATGTACCATCTCAAGCTCACAGACTGTAGAACATTATCCATCTCCGGAGTTCAAAGGAAATCATCAGGATTAATAGGATTCTCACACTATGCCCCAGTTCTCTGGAACTTGCTGAGGTTATAGGTGCTACTTCTGTAGTGACCTTCAAAGTCAAACCCAGTCCTCTTCAGCAAGAAGCTGACTTTGGGCGAAAGGAACTGTGCGGCAGTAGCGAGAGCGGCCCTTTCAAAGTGGGCCATCCACAAACTCGGATACGATCTCCTACCTCCTCTGCTGAGGAAGGCCAAGATATGCTACAACCGCATGATGCACTACAGGGTGCATTTCACAGCAGGGGTGCATATTACGGCACAACACCGTAGCGGCACTGTCAGCCATGTCCGCCAAACCTCTAAGCTTTCTCGTGATTGTTCCCTAGTTTACATCCATTGCTAGAAGTAGTTTGGTAGAAAAACGATAGTTCTGTTGCTCACTAGGTAGCTTCTCACCTGGAAGGCTGGGCCAGATGTGTATGAGCAGACTAGTACAATCGATCTGTAATGTCTTGGCATCATGTCAACCAATAGGGGAGAAGTTAACCCCTTGAGAGACAGCCCTCCTGCTTTGCATAATGAGGCAGAAATGCATACAGAAATGTAAAAAGGACAGACAGAAATGTAAAAAGGAGACAAAAAGAAATGTTTGGGGGAAATAAATAAGGTAAAAAAATGCTAAGAAAAAATAATACAGACAAAAATATTAGAACAAACATAAATAAAATAACAAATTAATGAATAAAATTGAAAAGTATAAAGGAAAATAAATAAATAAGGTAATTCATTAAATTATTAAAGAATGAATAAAGAAGCAAAATAAAAGACCTATACATTTATGTTGCATTGTATAATTTAATTAATGCCTATATTTATTTTTTGGTGCATTTAATAGGATTTATTTATTTATTGAGCACTTTTTTAATGTATACATTTATTTTTAATTTTGGCAGCTTTGGGCTTCCATAGTGTTTACCCTGCTATGACACATCCATGAAAAGATGTTGACGTATATGTATGATAAACCAATTAATCAAAATGTTACACTATTGTGGAGACCCACAAAAATGTTGTTCTTGTTCAGGGTCAGCCTCATCCGAGGGCACACAGTTTTCTATCTAGCTCCAGATGTGTCTGTGAATTATATGAATGATATAATGATATATCATGTCAAACGGCCTTGGTGGAGTGGCCTTTGATACAGAAATTTCCAAAACACTAAGGTTATATTTCCTCTGTTTCTTTGGTGTTTAAGCCTAAAAACTAAGAACTGCTTGGCTTGGAATGGGTGTTTAGAATAATTTTTTAAAGACGGACATTGTCAAAAACTTTAGTCAGTAACGTCTCACAACCTCATTAACCTCTCTCATTAACCTCTCACATCCCTTACAATTAAAAAAAAAAATACAATTATATTTTCAATTTAAGTTATACTTACACTGATTAATTAACTTCAGTGTAGGTAGCTAAAAGAAGACATGGAACATACATGGAGAATACATATTTTATTAATTGTTTAACTTTAAATTCTTTAAAGTTTATATCAACATTTTACTTGCCAAAACAGGTGTTAAATCTAATTATATTTTCTATGGCCAACTTGATCAGTAGTTGATCAACTTAAAATCAGTAGTTAAATATAAGGAACTTCCCAGATGTAACACAGTATGTGCTACACTGGAGGCAGGCCCACATGGTGCACACCACAGTGAGGTTGGATTAAGTAACGTATACTGCACCACACCATACTGGTGTTCATAACACTGGAGACAATCACTGAAGCAAAGACAAAAATGGAAAAAATAAAACAGATTCCCAAAGCCAAGACTCCATTCAGCAGGTTGACAGATCTCCTACAAAACAATCCACACACACACACACACACACACACACACACACACACACACACACACACACACACACACACAGACACACACACAGACACAGGAATGAAGAGTTCTATGGTTCCAAGTTAAGAGATATATCTATTGTTGTATAGATCTACAGTGCTGGTTAGTAGTAGAAACACAATGTAGCGTTTTCTCTTTTCATAGGCTATGTAGAATGCAATACAGTTGGTAATTCACTTATGGTAAGTAAGTGGTAAAGAACGTATGGACAGAACATGGGCCCCAGCACAGTTCCTGTCTGGTGAACCACTATACAACCACTATACCTTTACAATATATACAGCCATGGAAAGAGACCTGTCACGATCGGCGCGCTCACGGCCATGCGCGCATCGTGCCTCCTTCCCCCGCAGCGCACCTGTGTAGCATTAGGCCCACAGGTGCAGGACATTACTAATTAGTTCTATGAGTATTTAGTTTCCCTAACAACCCCAGGAGTTGTTGGGCATTGTTTCGGGTTTATGCCCTGTACGTGTGTGTTCCTGTATTAAATACAACGCT
>JAOEHI010003662.1:0-10596 GCA_025447815.1 Percopsis transmontana
CATCCCCACACCCCACACCATCACCTCCACCGTCAGCCACACCTCACCCCCCCACCATCCCCCCATCACCCCCCCGCGGGGGGGGGGGGGGGGGTGGTAGGGAGGGAGCACAGCTAAGCAACAAATATGTTGTTAGAATTTCAGTGGTAAACAGTTGCTAACGGTTAGTTTTGTTGTTTTGTTTTGTCGCTCTGCCTCTTAGGTTAGGCACATAACTCGCATATCCAAAACATGAACGTAGATGAACGCAATAAAGCAGCGATTGTATCAAGACATGCTCGGCTGTTGTTTGCAGGGGCACTAGTGTAGCCAGTGCAGCTCAACGTGAGCCACCGTGGCCCTAGCCAAACACCCTGCGCCGTGTTAGTTAGTGTATGAAGGCGAGGCCCACCTCTAGCTCCCTGCCAGGAGACGCCTGCAGGGGAGATGTGCTGGTTGGTAAAAGACATGGGTGGACCAGATGTAGACGCTCTGGGGGTTTTGTGTGGATTGTGCATTGTACAGACCTACATGTACAGTATATACTGTATTCTCTGGCTGAAATTATTGTTATAGTTCATTTGCATAATGGTTATTATGTTTAATATATAGGTATGTATTTTTTATATATAGGTATGTATAATATATATATAGGTTTAATATACATAATATACAAGATATACTATACATGTTACGCTATTTTAGTAGCTATTAATTATCATGTACCCGTATGCTGTAGTCTTCTTGCCCCAATTCAGTGTTTCTTAACTTGAAATATAACCGAATAACTTGCATTTTGGGGAGTCTCCTATGTTATTCTGCATAACTCTGCCCTATGTAGTCCCCTTTGTCCTTAGTTCCGGGTTGAGAGTCAGTGGGACATTGAATCTCAAATCTCTTCCTTTTCTCACACTCCACTGGCCCAATTATGAACCTAATCACAGCCCTGCCACCAGGAAATACCACTGTTTGGAAGTGAACAAATGAGAGGAACAAGGGAAAGAATGAATAAAGAAATCACGGCAGGAACTAATAAAGTGTTACCAGCCATGAAGCTGCGTGAGAAGAGGGCTTCTTGAATACTTAGTGAAATTAATCAACTTTTTGTGGAGTTTTTATTTTCCGTGCAGACTTTCCTTTTCAGCGGAAGTCCATTTGTGAGAGACAAATGGAGAAACAATAGTAGGTTTCCTACTGTGAGAACGGCAGCTGCTCTTTACTGAGCAGGAACATGTTCAGACTGTTAAATTGTATTAATGTTAACCAAATTATTTCTTCTCTTCTGCCCTAATTGTTCACATGTTCCCGGATCCCCCTTTTATTCCCCCCTGCTGCTGCTCATCCCACTGGACAGGAAACAACCCAAGGTAAGTGTGTTTCAACTCCATACCCACCGCTACAGTACACCAGAGCTGGCTAACATTAACATAAATGACATTGTGCCGCGTCAGCAAAAACATGCAGCAGTTATTTGCAGTGCAAGTAGCCCTGTGTGGTGTGCCTATCGGATCAGGCTCCTGGCGTTGTCACAGATACTGCAGCACTTCAGCAGCGGGCTGCATCAGCAGCGACTGTATCCCCAAAGCCACGTGAAGGACTGAGAAGCTCTGCATTTAAAAAGAAGAAAAGTTTGCCAGTGTTTCTTTAGACGTGACTCAGAGTGTTTTTGGCTGTTCGGTCAGTCAGCAGGGGCAGTATAGACGCCCGTGTGAACATGTCAGCGCTCGTAAGGTCCCGTGAACGCCCACAGAGGCCCCCCACAAAGAGCCAGGGATGAGCACAGACACTGGGGCAGTGTGTGTGTGAACACTGAAAGCTGCATTGTTGTACCGCTGGACTCCCCCCCCCTTCTCATTGACAACTCACTGGTGACTAGCTTAGAGAGGTGCGGGCCTCACGCACCAGGGACCTGGCTTTGTGCTGAGTGCACGGGGCCACACTGACACATACTGACTAGGCAATGGGAGGGTTGGGACACCAGCTCCAATAGTCCCTTGCGGCCGAGGAATCTCATTTATGTTATTTCTAGCACCCCGGGTTCAACTATCTGCTATCTGATAGTCTGCTAAGCCGTAATGGCATTCCAATTAGTTCGCCAGTCCCATCCCAAGCCGTTTCCACAGTAGAGATGACAGACAAAGGATTGTATTTCACTATTTTAGCTCACCTTTACCACAATCTGAGCTGCTGATTAATGGTGATGGTGCAATCAGCAAGCACACCCTAAGGCTGGACAGGGACAGCTCAAGGCTTAAGCTCTAGTTACCAAGCACGCCTTAATTGAGAATGATGGCACCTTTGTTCCTTTGAATGGCACCCACTCGCTTGTCTGAAGTCACCGGAGGAGGTCTTGCTTTCCAAGTGTTAAGCACTCTCTCGTCTCTCTTTTTCCCATGCTGACTATGCGATCAGCGGCCCCACCGCCGATGCCCTTTATCCGGATGAGAAAAGACTGCAATCTTTTTGAGTCGGACATTGAGTGAGGGAAAAGTTGTTTGGCAAGCGCCCACTGGCCAGCAGCAGAGACCTGCAGCGCTGCTGTGTTCGCACCGCAGGGGCCACCACCATAGCGGTCCACTAGCAGACATTCTTTCAGCATTCGGAGGAAGTCTGGAAAAGTGATGTTGCTGAGCAGAGAGAAACTGTGCATGTTGAAAAAGAAATAGTTTGAAGAGAAAGGTCAATGCACTCGTTCAGACAGCGCCCAGACAGTTTATATTCTGTAAAAATCATAGAGGCAATGGTCTGACCCTTCTACGGCTTTCATGACCTAATGGGATAATGTCACTAAACAAACTGCAATCCTGAATAATCAACATTTGTCCTTTCTAGTGTTCTAGTGTGTTTTAGGGGTGGACGGTATAAACTATACACCGGTATGAATTTTCCCTACAGTATGGATTTTGACTAAACCGTGCTGAACGGTAGAGCCCTCACAGAGGCAGCAATGCACTAAACGTGCCTAGTCTGCCAGAAAGAATAACGGACATGCCCTGCGACATACGGCGAAAACGCATAGCATAGCTTGAAACTACAAACATTTGAGATGTTAGCCGTGTCAAAATTCTTCAAATTGGAAACTCAAAGCAGCTCAAAATCTACCTGCGAAGCGTAGGCCTACTCAGACGAAGAAAGCACCGACGCTTTCACAGGCGAGTGCCTTGAAAAGACGAGAGAAGTTTAGTCGAGACAGTGATCAGGTGAGGAAAAAAAATATTATTTAATTTATCTCTTTGGATGACCAGACAATTTTGGTGGTAGAGAACGTAGGCTTTCGCCGGCTTATAGAGCCATGGTATGTCCTACCCTTCTGGGTCCCGACACTACATTTCAGATACGGCTATACCAGAACTTTATAACCAGGTTTGCGATCACCTATTAGTTTGTAGCAGAAGCTTTAATAACGTGACACAGAAGCGTTGAACGTTCCAAAAACCTTTTAATGAAACCGTCACGCATATCCCCCTTGACCGTCTGTACACATTACTGCTACTTACACTATAAACCGAAAGTAGTGTATCTAGAGTTTTTACTTCAAAATAGAAATTCAGATCATTAAATAATATACCAGCACATATTTATTAATAAATCGGATCGGAACTTGAGAAAAGGTTTTGTATTTTTTTCTATTTATTATTGCAGTTTTGCACATTATATTTTCTTAAAATACCTCCATACTATGTGAAATATGTCCTAGTAATACAGTTAAGAGTACAGTAATGGCTGCCATGCATTTATATTGAAATTTTATGAAAAAAAACTAATATGCCATTATATATACCGCTACCATTCGTGCTTAAAATTAAAAATTATATAAATTTTAGGCCATGCCGCCCAGCCCTAGTTTGTATCACATAGCAGTAATTAGCCTGCGGCACGTCGCCACAGAGCATCCATGCTATGTTATCAGCCTGTGGCTCGGAGTGCACGCAGGTGTCTGCGTGACACATGGGGTCTGTGGTGGTAACGTTTCTCTTGCGCGTCCCGGGGCTGATGGCTAAGGGCCAGTCTGCACTACCAGGAACGAGTCCAGCCCTGTTGCCCTGGAAACCGGGGTCACTGGGTACTGGAATGTCTACTGGGAAGCACTGACCCTGATTTATGAATTCATTTAGCTCAGCCCACCATGACAAACAGGCACAGCTAACAGTGGATTTATGCAGGCAGTCATGGCACAGTCTTAACATCCATAGCCTGGAACCATTCTTAGTTCATCTCACACACACACAGAATGGCTCCAGCCTGCTAAGCTACCGTGGCTTGAGACCGCACAAAGAGCCCTGGCTTTGCGGTGGTAGAGAGAAGCCATTGGTTAAAAGTCCCAGGTTGTCTGTGGCTGAACATGCTTGGACAGGTGTTTTAAAGTGGGTGTTTATACTCCCCTCTCTAATGTGTGCAGGTGTTTGCCTTTGACCACTGTTTCTGGTCCATGGACGAGTCCAACGTTCCAAAGTATGCTGGTGAGTCAGACGTCTATAAGTTTTGATTCAACTAATCCTCCCCTCCTCAGCAAAGAACTTAAGACACAAGAGACCGACAGGTAGGGTCATGGAAATAAAGCGACAACTCACAGAAACACTGTAAGGAAAGTCCCTCCTTCGCAGAGAGTTGCTTTTTTACAGAACATACTGTAAGCTAACAAGACTATTTGCATTTTTTGAGTGAATAGAATAAACAACCAGGTCAGTATTTTTATAATGTGTTATAACTGGTCAAAAATACACATTCCAATAGTTTAAATGCACATTTGTAAAAAAATAATTTATACAACTCGTAATTTGGTCACATTTACATTTTATGTTCCAACATGAAATGTAAATGTGACCATTAACATTACATGTTACATGGCATTTATTCAGCTACAGTTCATTTCCATAATGAGTTACAGAAAGGTTACGGCCATTAGTGTTTTCTAATATCCTTGGAACTGGCTTTATTACTGTCAGTATAGCATTTACATAACCATTGTAGATGTTCTGTTTATCATATCCCTGCGAGGTTGTGATGGAAATGAATCGCTCGTGTGTGCTTTGTGCTGAAGCGATGAGCCAATCTGTTCACTGGAGAGCTGCCTGAAGGGCCGGGGCCGTGCCTTTTTTTAGCTCATTAGACAGCTTCCCCATTCAGCAGCATGTCAGTGAGCAACACGAGAGATATCTCCACACAGGCCGGTGTTTTCCACACGACCAGACGGGGACCTTTTCTTCTAACATGCATTTGACATTAGCTATTCACTATTCACTATTCACACTCACTATTTTACCAATAGTGTACCTGTTTAATGTTGCCAATCAATCCGCTGGTCGCGCAGGTGCGAAAATGATAGAACAGCTTAGTTGTGTGTTTACTATAATCTCTGTGGTAACCAACTCTTTATTTTAAAGGTCAAGAGGTTGTGTTCAAGTGCCTTGGAGTGGGAATCCTTGAAAACGCATTCCAAGGATATAATGCCTGCATATTTGCCTACGGACAGACCGGTAACTGCAAATCTCGACAAAATCTCCAAAAAATCACTGTGTTTTAATGTTATGTTCCTTCATGACATCCGTCCGATCATGTACACTACAGAGGATTTGAAACAATACTTGACCTCCACTATATCTTGAGCCTTTTAAGTAGAGCTGCAGGCAGAGGAAGTCAGCAAATGGCTCTAACATGGAAAGGTAGTAGCAGAAGAACAGGAAAACTTATTTTCTTATATCTGGTGAATCACTCAAGCTGTATCCTTCCTCACCATGGATTATATGACAACTTCCTGACCTGAAGGAAAAGCCATGATAAAACAATGACACACATAATGAAGGAGAACAGAACAATTTATCATCTTAGTGTCGGTATGGCCAAATTATTGCAAAGGCCTCCACAAAGTATCACTAAAGAGGAATCCCCTTTTAACAATATCCTACTTTAAAGCTGCATAAGATAACAGGACAAATTGGTGGCATCTCTGGTTGCAGGATAGAGATCTTCTGTCATGAAGCTGTCATATTCCTTCTCCTTATTTCGACAATCAACAAACATTTTGCCTTGCTTACTTTCTGTGAGTGTAGCATTTATCTATGGCCGTGAGGCAGAGACCAGCTTCTGTTACCATAGCAAGTCTCTTCCTGGAACACCTGGAATCACTTCCTGTGTGTCAGTATTTTCCCCGCCACTGTACTATCTAGTACAGAGACGCAAATCCAAGGAGTCTCATGTTATGCTGTTGGTTCCTATAGAAATAGCAATAGCAATCAAAAGTAAATATTTTACCATAAAAATGATATCCTATGCAGCTTTAACCACATACTGTTCAAGAACCTTCACCTTTACACAGATAGATGAAGATTATTTTTAATTAGAGCAGATCAATCAATCCATTGGATCTGATTTGAATGCTGGTATGCTGTTACTTATTACAGCAGCATCAACTAATATGCATTTACTTAAAATACGCACTGTATATCTCCAGGGTCAGGCAAGTCCTTTTCAATGATGGGAAACGGGGAGCAGCCAGGCTTGATTCCGAGGCTGTGCTGCTCTCTGTTTGAAAGGATCCACAGAGAAGAGAACGAGGCCCATTCCTTTAAAGTGGAGGTATCCTACATGGAGATCTACAACGAGAAGGTCAGGGACCTACTGGATCCCAAAGGGTGAGTCTCGTCCCAAACACTTGTCATGTGAAAAGAATGCAGGATTTGTTACTTCAATCGGCTATTGACGTGATGGTGTTTTAATGTAGGATTTAACATGGGGCTTAAATTTCAACTGAGCTAGTGGTTTGGTGTTTCGGGCATGACCTGGGGTTCAGAAACGGGGCAGATTGCACCAGCTGTGGTGGAATTCTCCCCGGATCTCCTCCTTGCCGAACCCCTGCCGCAGCACGAGCTCTGGCCATCGCCATCGTAGGTTTCACCTCCGTTTATAGCTCTGTTGTGTCTGGAGGCGTGAATGGGGTAGGCGACAGTCTGCTGTGAGGAGGAAGCTCGGCCCAGTCGTTTCCTGGAGAACAGTGGCCGGTATCATCCCCCCCTGACACTGTGGCATTCTCTGCCACCCTGGTCTGGGTGTGGGTTGGCAAACAGACTGCAGGGGAGGGCGAGCAGTGAAAGAGAGCGTTTGAGGGACATCTGTTGGTGACGCCAAGAGCAGGAAGCGGAGTCCGCGTGGCCTGTGAGGGGAGCCCCAGAGAGGCACCACAGTGGGCTGCTCTGTGTGCTGCAGATGTCTTAAGGATGCAGCCAGACCCTGGGTCGACTGCAACTTCCTCCCGCTTATATAACTATAGCTGCATTTACGTGAGCCAAAGTTTCTCATTGTGAGTGAAATAAATCCGACTGACGGTATTTACATGAGCCGTAAATGATCGGATTAGCTCTTTATGTGCTCCAAGGAAGGGGAGCAGAATAGGGGTTCTGACATGCACAAACAGAATCCCGCCTGTGGGTAAACTTTTGATAAACATAAGATGTGTATTTAGTGCTATGGACCATTATTGGGTTATTTCTTTTTTGTAGTCCAATTTGCATACTGTTTGAATCTATTTTCATTGCCCCTCATCTGTTTGTATTTTTGCAGTGGCCCTTGAGTGCAAAATGTATTAACAAAACAGACCAGGAATTCATGTGTTGTAGTCTGCATTTTTTAGTTCCTTTATTTTTTAACCCGTTTTGCTAATGTTGTGGTTTTGCACTTCAGGACCACTGTAGTTTTTACATACCCTTGCTGTATTGTTTATTAAAGGTCCAGTATGTAGAATTTAGTGGCATCTAGCTGTGAGGTTGCAGATCGCAATCAACTGAACACCCCTCCTTTTCCAAGCGTGTGATTAGAACCTATGGTGGCTGTTAGGGAAGACACGACTCAAACGAACCTGACACTAAAAACACAAATGGGGCTCTCTAGAGCTAAGTGTTCTGTTTGTCCGTTCTGGGCTACTGTAGTAACATGGCGACGCAACATGGCACCTTGGAAGAGGACCTGCTCCATATGTAGATGATGTAGATATGAAGGTCTTGTTCTAAGCTTACGAAAACGTATCCTAAATGATTACAAAATCCCAGCACAGCAAGAATTTAGCCTAAAACAAAGCTTAAGTTTTTACATTTTGCATCCATTTGCCTGATCAGAATTTGCTTTCTCTTTTGCCTTTCTCCGTTTCAGGAGCCGCCAGTCTCTGAAGGTTCGAGAGCACAAAGTGCTGGGGCCATATGTGGACGGCCTGTCGCAGCTGGCTGTGACCAACTTCGAGGTGTGTCTTCTATCACCACACTATGATCACAGCCGGGTCTGAGTCCACCCTGTGTCATTCAACGTGGAGCTTCCACTTTCACACACACTTGCCAGCGATATGAAAATCATATCCCCAATTGTCCCCTGTGGTAAAAATGGCCGAGTGAAACTCCATCGACGCACATATCATGTTGTCATGGGTTCCTGTATAGTCGTGCCAGTTCTTGGCAGGGCCTTCCTTAATTAGATCTCCACCCTGTTCTGCCGCGGTCTGCTGCCTGACATTAGCCCAGTGGATTTTCTCTCAGTCTCAGGCCCCTGTGAGCGGGCTAAATCACTTGGCACACAGCCATATGGGGAACGCCTGACCTTGTCGTTACTGTCCTGACCCGTATGCAAGCCCACGCCCACGGGTGTGCACGCTCAAGCATTCAGGTTTTTTACGCCCGTCATACTGCCGCTCAGAACTCTCTCATGCACCAAAGAGCCAATGCCTGTAGTAACATTGCTCAGTTTCTAACTACGTATGACTGCCTTCCTGTCCTGTGCGCCCGTGTCACTTCCTGTTTTCTAGGACATCGAGGTGTTAATGTCCGAAGGGAACAAATCAAGGACAGTCGCCGCCACCAACATGAACGAAGAGAGCAGTCGGTCGCACGGCGTTTTTAGCATCATCGTCACGCAGACACTATACGATCTACGGTCTGGGGTCAGTGTTTCTTGGCCTCTCTGCTGACAATAGAGCAGCTCAGACATGCCACTGGTAACAAAATGTGGATTGGGGCCCCCCCAGGGGTCACAAGATACTTTTGCTTTTAGGGGGGGGTCGTGGGATGATGATGATGAAGATATTACAATTATATTTCTTAATTGTAGCATTTCTAATCTTTTTGTTTATCTGTATTATTTAAAAATTTTGGTTGATTATCCTGCGGATACATATTTAAATACGGCTTATGGTGGTTTATATATCATAAGTCTGTATATTTTTATGCATGTTACATTATTAACCTTCTTTTTGAGGGTCACGGGTCAGAAAGCATCACTGATGTACTGGTCCTCCTTACGTTTGTGTGTTTGCATGTGGCTGCCTCTGGCCCTGTGCTGGCCTGGCCTGTGGCTGTTAATTATAGAACTCAGGGGAAAAAGTGAGCAAGATGAGCCTCGTCGACTTGGCAGGAAGCGAGCGAGTGTCCAAGACGGGAGCTGCTGGGGAGAGACTCAAAGAGGGCAGCAACATCAACAAGTGGGTTTCACACACGCTACCAGTATGAGCTACATGTAGTGTTGGTGTAACACCAATGTTATTATCTAAGGGATACTCCTCAGTTTGTGTCTGGGATTATCCTTGAGGTTGAAACCAGCATTACAAAAACATTGTGTAGGTTTTAGACACCGGAGAGCACATGCCCGTCCCGCACCCGAGTACTTAATGGCTTGCATTCCTCTCTACTGCTCCCCCTACAGGTCTCATAGGCTCACAGCCTTCTCTACCCCTCCTCCTGCAGCCCCACCCTTACTAGTGAGCTAGGGCTGGAATGTGTGCTTCTTGAGGCACCGCTAATGCAACCGAGCACTGTACCTTTAAAAAATGTTTTTTTTTTTAGGTCTCTTACCACATTAGGCTGCGTGATATCAGCTCTGGCCGACCAGTCTGCAGGGAAAGGGAAGGCCAAGTTTGTGCCCTACAGAGACTCAGTGCTCACCTGGCTGCTCAAGGTTCGATCCACACTCATCTTCATAGCTTTCAACAACAACAGAAAGCTGAAAAAATGATTGCAAAGCTCCATTTGTCATCTATTTCTCTTCTGTCGGATGATTGTACAGTGAAGGACAAATACACCTTCTGCTGTGAAACGGGGAGTGTTGTGCTTTCAGGACAACCTGGGGGGCAACAGTAAAACCGCCATGATCGCCACGGTGAGTCCGGCGGCAGACAACTACGAAGAGACGCTGTCCACGCTGCGCTACGCCGACCGGGCCAAGAGGATCGTCAACCACGCTGTGGTGAACGAGGACCCCAACGCTCGCATCATCAGGGAGCTCCGAGAAGAGGTGGAGAAGCTCAAGGTGCAGCTTTCTCAGGCCGAGGTGAGAGCAGACGGGGACCGGTGGAACGGCGGGATGACTTTGACGACAAGATCATCTCCGAATTCCGAGAACTTTTCAGATTGAATACATTTTTATAATATGGTTATAAATTTTTTTCAATGGTGTATATTATTATATATATAGACATATAGACTATATATATTCTGTATCGTGTCTATATACAGTATATATATAGTCTATATGTCTATATATATATATATATATATACACCATGAACTTGTTAGGGTTGTGTGTTGACCCAACACACAGAAACACCACAGCAGAACAGGAGGTAAAAATACGAGAATGCTTTAT
>JAOEHI010003663.1:0-10596 GCA_025447815.1 Percopsis transmontana
TTTGTGTTTTGCCTGTTTTTTTTTGTCTCGATGGGGGTGTGGTTTCTTTTTCACACGCGCGCCCCAGGGTCTCTCCCCACTACCCCCCCCCCCCCCCAACACACACACACACACACACACACACACATTAACACTAACGTATAGGTAGGCCCTACGTGTACCTACAAACACACACGTGCATTAGATATGGGTGCACGCGGACACACACACACACACACACACACACGCACACACGCACTACATGCAGCAGTCCAAGCCAAGCATGAAAAAATGTGCGGAACTTTCTCTCCTCTGGCTTGTTGCTAAATTTAGACACGACTTACTCACATTTTGTCTCTGCGGCTCCTCAAATATACTGGCGCGCACGGCCGCGTTCCCCCCTGCACCATTAAAACGTATTTGTTAGTTTTAGCTGCGCGGCGAGGTGGCATATATAGTATAGGCTAATAGTTTAGCATAGCAGTTCACGTTGAACATGTGTGTGTTAAAAGCAAACGGAATAATAATAGGCGGATGGCAGTTGTGTAAAGTAACGTGTGCGTTGAACCTGCTGATTTAAATAGGCCTACACAGATAGGCCTTTAGATTGGTAGGCCTACATGGACGTTTTCGCCGCGCGTGGAGCTGTCCGTGGTGCTGGAAGCCATCAGCCACTTGCCTAAATATATGAACAACGAGATAGACCTATAGGCTACTCTCCAGAATGGGTTACTATTCTTTTAGACACACACACACACACACACACACTCACACACACGCACACAGCCTTGATATGCACACACGACACGACATCTGGAATAAATCTGTTAAATGAAGAGGAAACTAAAGAGGCTAATCTAACGGATACACCGCTGAAGGCTAAACGTCTGAAATTGAGACAACCCGCCTGTTGTAGACATGATTATTATGAATATATATATATTTGCATTTTCCATGTTTATGTTATGTATTCTTTAAATTAGAATATTCAAATGAAAGACGGAAGACAACGACAGAATAATTTAATAAAAAGAAGACAAAGAAAGAAAGAAAATATAATCGACGTTTTAATTTTATTTTGTATTATTGACTTTTTATCTTGACAATATTAATTCATAAAGCATTCCTAAAGTATATGCACTAATTTAGCATTCACTAATTAGACTATTGTTATACCCTATAGGTGTTCTAGGTGTTATTCATATAGTCGCTTAAAATATGGCCCATATAGGCCCAAACTATTTTCCGTTAAAAATACATTGTTTTATTCCTTGCGGTGATAGATGATAGCTAACTGAAATGCAGCGTGTAGGCCTCTTATCAGTTATCGTCACAGGCATTCGTTTTATTCGTCACACCCCATTCAAATGTTGTTTTGAATAAATCTGTATCGGCCTCTCTAAACTGCGGACCCCGCCCGGAGATTGTGGTGCATTGTCACGCGGGAGACGGTGGTCCATCCTCCCTCTCTCCGTTCACAACTAAACGGCTAATTTTAGGCTATTTGCCCTTGATCACTCTACCGGTGAAAACACCACCCACTCAGTAGGGGTCCGGGCGCGTGCCACCATCACGCACACGCACACTCTTTGTCTCTCTCTTTCTCTCTCTCTTTCTCTCTCTCCGCCCTCGTCTCTTTCTTTCTCTCGTGCCACTCAGGAAACCGCACTGCCAGCCCACGCGGGCACGTGCACAACCCCCCCCACCCTCCTCTTTGTGACATTCCGCCGCCCGCGCCTGTCTCCGCGGTCACACAGAGGAATGCAGACCGCCAACCTGATTGGATGAAGTTTAAAAAAAACATCCAAATATTTATTTTAGATTTTGTATTTTTTTTAAAGGATCCTAAATCATATATTTTCTTGTTTTTTGAGGATTCCTTGGACGTTTCTTCGTTAATTCGGAGCTGCAGTGTGTTTGTGGAGGGATGTGGATTATCCCGCGCGGCGGCTGAGGGCGTTTAACGGGTAGATAAAACCGTTAGTGCGCGCGCGCGCGTGTGCAGGCAGCTTGGTTCGCGCGACGTCGAGGCAACTGGAATGAGTGAACCACCGCAGAAACCGCTCCGCATGAATCCGCCACACTCGGCTCAATAATCAATATTTTTTAACCCACCCCCCCCCCCACCCCCCAACCCCCCCCCCCCGAAAATAACCGTGCTTCACTCGGGAGGAGATGGCTCACCTGATCCGACACAAGCTCGGCAACAAGCTGACCAACGCCGCCCACACGGTGCAGAACAAGTCCCAGGCCAAGGTCAGCGGCGTGTTCGCCCGGCTGGGCTTCCAGGCCGCCACCGGCGAGGAGGGACAGGGCTTCGTCGAGTGCGACGACCTGGACGATGACTACCGGCGCGGCATGCAGATGGACGTCCTCGAAGCGGGGGGCGAGGGCGGCGGCCAGCCGGAGGGGAACGGGGGCCCGGAGGGGGACGGGGGCCCGGAGGGGGACTACAGCTACCAGAGGGACGGAGCCGGCCTCAGGCCCCCCCTCAAAACGGGGGGCTCGCTGCAGGAGGAGAAGCCCAAAATCACGACGTGGGAGGCGGGCTGGAACGTCACCAACGCCATCCAGGTGGGCAACGGGGAGATTTTACTATACGTAGCCCAGCATGTCACATATGGGCCTATATCACAATCTATAACGGCTATACGCTATTACAATATATATAATTGTATCGTGAAGCGCCTATATAGGCCTGGCACGTGAGGTCTATAAAAAAAGCCCACCTGTCACCTTGAAAGAGAGATAATTTTATATTTAGAGTATTTGAAGCCAATTCTCCGTAAGATTGTGTAGCTTTACAGGGTCCCGTGTTTTGTCGGTTGGATGACTCATATACGTCTCCGGTTGAACGGTGGCTTTTTGGCGTCCCATAACGGTTGGATTATTTATTCAAAATCTAATTATTATTTTTTTTTATCAGCGAAAGACAGCGTGCGCAGCCCCGGGTCTGCGCGCCCCGATACCCCGAGGCTTAAGTCGGCGTTGCTCGCGCTTATCAGCCGTTTCCATCAAATTGACCGCGCGCGCGGGGCCTTTCAGGAATGAAGTAGGCTAGCCTGCACGCGGGGCTTAACATATATATCGTTTTTTTTTCTCTCTCTATCGTTTCGAATCATGTGGGCTAAACAAACGGAAAAGGCTGTTTCGAAGGGAGCGAAGACACATTATTTTAGCCTAACGGCAAAATATTGACGTTGGTAAAAAAAAAAAAAAAAAAAAAAAACAACGGTTCTTTGTCACCTTATAGGCTGTTAGACTAAAAAAATATTGCAGTTGCTGGATAGATGCTGCGAGACTGTGTCACTCTTTCTTTGCTCGTCTGGGCGGGAGAAAAGCCTGAAACGCATTTTACACATTTACAACCGCTAGCAACCGATGTCGCTTGGAATATGCAACATCAGGCTATTCCGCTGTACGAATAGATATATATTGGTCTTTATATCAATATAGATATAAACAGTATATATAGGCCTATATATATAGCCTACATGTCCGTGATACAATTTCAATGTTCAAAGTAGGCCTAGGCCTAACCGAATTGTGGAATCAGTGGGCACGAATACGGGCCTCTAAATGAGTGAAGGCCTATTAGCAGTATTATCAATATTATCATAATAATAATTATTATTATTCTTATTAAGCTATTATTGGCCTTTTTAATTTTTTTCGTGTTTTTCGCCGCGCCCACAAACCGCCCTTCAGCAACAGGCCCACTCGCGTGCGAATGTGCAACGGTTCTTCTAGACTTGGAATGTGCGCGTGGGCGTAACTACAGAGTCCCCCCCCCGTGTGTCCCCCCCCCCCCCCCGCAGGGCATGTTCGTGCTCGGCCTGCCCTACGCCATCCTGCACGGCGGCTACCTCGGCCTCTTCCTCATCATCTTCGCCGCCGTGGTGTGCTGCTACACGGGCAAGATCCTCGTCGCGTGCCTCTACGAGGAGGACGGGGACGGCGCGCTGGTGCGCGTGCGCGACTCCTACGTGGACGTGGCGAACGCGTGCTGCGCGCCGCGCTTCCCGGCGCTCGGCGGCCGCGTGGTGAACGTGGCGCAGATGATCGAGCTGGTGATGACGTGCATCCTGTACGTGGTGGTGAGCGGGAACCTGATGTACAACAGCTTCCCCGCGCTGCCCGTCTCGCAGAAGGCGTGGTCGGTGCTGGCCGCGGCGGCGCTGCTGCCGTGCGCGTTCCTGAGGAACCTCAAGGCCGTCTCGCGCTTCAGCCTGCTGTGCACGGCGGCGCACCTGGTCATCAACGTGCTCGTGATCGCCTACTGCCTGTCGCGCGCGCACGACTGGGCCTGGGAGAAGGTGAAGTTCTACATCGACGTGAAGAAGTTCCCCATCTCCATCGGCATCATCGTGTTCAGCTACACGTCGCAGATCTTCCTGCCCTCGCTGGAGGGCAACATGCAGCGGCCCGCCGAGTTCCACTGCATGATGGACTGGACCCACATCACCGCCTGCGTGCTCAAGGGCCTCTTCGCCCTGGTGGCCTACCTCACCTGGGCGGACGCCACGCAGGAGGTGATCACCGACAACCTGCCCTCCACCATCCGCGCCGTGGTCAACGTCTTCCTGGTGGCCAAGGCGCTGCTCTCCTACCCGCTGCCCTTCTTCGCCGCCGTGGAGGTCATGGAGAAGTCGCTGTTCCGGGACGGCGAGGGCGGCGGCGGCGGGGCCCCGTTCCCGGACTGCTACGGCGCCGGCGGGAGGCTCAAGTCCTGGGGCCTGGGCCTCCGCATCGGCCTGGTCGTCTTCACGCTGCTCATGGCCATCTTCGTGCCCCACTTCGCCCTGCTGATGGGCCTGACCGGGAGCCTGACGGGCGCCGGGCTCTGCTTCCTGCTGCCCAGCCTCTTCCATCTGAAGCTGCAGTGGAGGAACCTGCTGTGGCACCACGTCTTCTTCGACGTCGGCATCTTCGTCATCGGCGGCATATGCGCCATATCGGGGTTCATCCACTCCGTCGAGGGGCTCGTGGAGGCGTACCGGTACAACCTGGAGGACTGAGGGCTTCCGGGAAACGAGACTCGGGGGTGTTGAGAGGTAACCACGGGAACGGCGCGATCCGGCTGAGCCGCGGGGCAGTTGTGTGCGGGGTGCGAGGTGCGAGGTGACGTCATTCAGCTTGAGCCGATCGGATGAAGCGGTTGCGACAGCCCCCGTTCAGCCGGCAGAGGGCGCTGTTCCCGTGTTTAGTTTGGTTTGCGGTTATGCTCTTTAAATGGTGATGTCAAGTTCATGATGAAGATTGCCTGTGCTAAACATGTTTCTTTTTGTTATTTTGCCTCCTTGAAAATGAAATGTGCAATAATAGACTCCGCCATCACAGTGTACAGTAGGCCTATTTATCATAAATAGTCACTTTTTGTTCATTGGACATTAGGAGGAACCACCAACCGGCCCTCTTGAGGGGGAGGGAGGTGTTGATATGGGCTTGACAGGCATGCCTGCTCACCCAGGTGGATGTTACCGTGAGTGTGTGTGTGTGTTCACATCTGCGGGATGAAAATACAACGTGTTGCCAAAGTCAATATTTTTGAGTTTTATTTTTTTTTAAATGCTAGCGGTATCGTTAATAAGAAAATATCAAACATATGTCACTTGTCAGGTCAGACGGTGCACTGTGGGTTATTATCAACCGTGAAAAACGTATGTGTGTAGTTGTTTAAACGGAACATTTGAATTTTGGATTTTGTTTTGTATGTTTGTAAACCTAATAGCTGTTTCGGTGGTGTTTCAAGTGTCAAGTTTCAATTCTGGATGGAGTGAATTCAAAGTGCAAGCGTCTTAAATGTGCTCTATGGTTTTGTCTGACGATATTCTACTCCTGTTGAACGTGTTTATTGTGCATAAATGAAACTAATCATAATGTGTGAGAAAAAAAAGTGTATTTGTTGAGAGAGAAATAAATGAAATATTTTAGGGCTGGGTATTTCCAAATTTCTTCGTCTACAAGGAAACAGAAACAACAGAAACAAGCGGAGTTAGGCTACTACGATGTATGAAGCTTATTCTGTTCTGATTTAAACACACTTATAGAGTTAGCTCTTAGTCCCAAGTTAGACGAATATTCTTTGACCCCATGTTTTTGCGGAAACCCCCTTCGGACCGGTGGCGGGTTTAGGTGCGACATGTAGGCCTACGCAAAAAAAAGAAGTTATTAGGCTAATGTTGACATTCGCACGATCGGTTTTCTATCGCTCATTTTACACGTCACGTCAATGATGTCATGTCACCGTGTGGGTCAGTTAACCTTGTCGGAGCAGTGAGCAGGTCACTTCCTGCTGCTGGGAAGGATGGGTGACGTCGACTCAGGTCTCCTGGAAGCCCGAGGTAAGGAGGGCGGGAGGGGGTCTATCACATAGCGCACCTCTAAATCAACGCAAATGAATCGGAGAGAAAAGAAAAGTCCAGTTTGTGGAAAAAAAGGAAAGAAGAGGAGAAAATGCGCAAAAGATAAAGGTATGTCCTCTTTTGAGCATATTGTTATGCATGTCATGAAATAGTACACTTGGGTTTGCCTATGTTGCTAATGCTATGTTGCTTACTATGCTACACATAGGGCAACAATGTTCCGTTTTCTGTCCGACTTGCATTGGATGTAATTTTACGCAGTTTCATAATGATTATGTTAAGTCAAGGTAATAAAGGGGTTCAAACTATTCAAAATAACGATCTTGACGTCATCTCATGGTTCCCCAGGGCCCCATAAAAGTGATATTCAGTTTAAATTTGGCTAGAACCGTCCTGGCAACAGGGGTTCCAGGCTCCTCATTGAGAACCACTGACTTAGTCCTTGTTACTGTAAATCCAACACTTGCCTCCTGCAAAGAGACAATTAACCCCCCAGCTTCTCAGCTGGGTGGTGCCTGTTCCATAGAGGAAATACTCGTGACTTCATTTTTTTTCCTCAAATGTCACATGAATTGTAATCATTTAACAATCTGCACACTTCTCTTAAATCCGTCACCCTGAACAGAACGACAACTTTCACTTCTGCATTAAGTGAGAGTTATAGCCCTTTCAATCTGTTTACACAGACTTTGGTGTGCAAGAGCACAATGATTCTTTTATCATTCCTTCTACTATTAGAACGATTTGGATTTCTTGAATTATAATGGCAACACATTTCAGAGACTTTGAGCTTTTTTCGGTAAGTTAAATGACAGAAAAAGCACTGGTAAAACACAGGATCAGGAAGAAAATACTAACACCAACCATGCACCAAAAGCAAGAGATTCCCGGCCCAAACATGGTACTAGTAGGGTAGTATGTAGTGTGTTCTGCCACTATGCACAAAACTAGTGCAATAAATACATTGTCAATTCTGGTTTTGTGGCTTACCTAAATAAAATGGACCTTTAAGTAATTTTGTGAGCTACATACACCTGATTGTTATAGGATATGCTTCCCTGCTTTGTATCCGTGGGGTAAAAGAAGTTAATCATCTCCACAGACGTTTGTCATTCTTCGCCTAAGGGCTCTGAAAATCGTCAGACTTCCTGTGCTAATAACAAATGTTGTGCACGTGCGAGCACACACCCAAACAGGTTTGGTTTCGCCTAACGCTGAAACAGGAAATAAAAGTATATAAAAGTCATGCTCAAAAGAGAAGTTTGGTCCCAGAAGACAAGACAAGACCCAGACCGCAGGACGCGTCTTTCTGGTAAACACTTCTAATGTCAGCTATACCAATTAATAGTACTGTAAAAACTGTATGCATAGCTATAGAGGTTCTGGTGTAAGAAATTTGAAATTAAAATGAAACATTATGGTGTTTCTTAAAAGTGACAAGGAACACTGGAGCTTGCTTCCCTCAAGTCATCATGCTAACGCTGGCTAGTAAAAAGGATAGTCTAGTGGTCTGGGTATTGGACTCCCAGCCGGAAGGTTGTGGGTTCAAGCCCCAGAGGTGGCCTACCTGTAAACATCCTTGAGCAAGATGCCTAACCCCTACCTGCTCCATGTAATAGCACCATGTAATTTGATAATATATACCAGAAGAGACGGAGTCCTTTGCAGACAAATTAGAAAATTAAGACAACTGTGAGTTGCCAGTCCAGGACCTACCACAGGGTTCACTATGTAGGGGTATTGGACTCCCAGACAGAAGGTTGTGGGTTCAAACCCAGAGTTGGCCTACCTGTAAGCACCCTTGAGCCTTGAGCAAGATGCCTAACCCCTACCTGCTCTATGTAATAGCACCATGTAATTGTAAGTCGCTTTGGATGAAAGCGTCTGCTAAATGACCAGATTGTGACAGATGTTCAGTATTGCTTTGAGTGTACAATATAGGATGAAGACAGAGTTGCTTGGTCCACACAGGGAGGCCTCCAGAATGCTCCCATCCCTCGTAACAGCGCTTGTCCTCATCACATGCACTTGTGGAGAAAACCCTGCAATAAAAGTTGTGTTGACCAACAAGGGGCTTCAGTACGGTAAGACCATGTGGGGCAATGGGGCTCAGTGCCCTACCAGTTGGTCCAGAGATAGACATTTTAGGAAGCAATCTAAATTAGCGTCATGTTTTCATAAAATGTGCATGGATTTTGAATGGTGTTCATGGATTTTTATATTATTTCTTATTGTTATTGAAGGTCATAGCTAATGGCTCAAAACGTTTGAAACCTAATCTAACCGCAGTATAGGGTAATAGTGCACCTTTATAAGTCTAATCGACTAAAGTAGTAAAAAACATAATCAGTGCATAACAGTTTTATAGTTATATAATTACACAGTAATATACAGCAAACAAAGTACATTATCCGTTAAAGGTTAACCCTAGGGGGGTTAGGGTTAGGTATAGGGTTAAAGGTTAACCCTAGGGGGGTTAGGGTTAGGTATAGGGTTAACCCTGATTGCGTTACACCCCGAGAACCCTTACCCTGCCTTTAAGGCCCCTTGGGATGTCCTCCGCAGGGAAGCATGTCGGTGCGGGGTGGATTCAGGAGCGTTTGAAGCTGGTGACTCTGCCTGAGATCAGCGGGAAAATCGGCCTCGGCTTTCTGGGATCTGTGGACTACAACCTTAACGGGTAGGACAATGACAATGATACTAATAATGGAAAAGCACCCGCACACTTATATTTCATCAGTGGTTCCAAATATGGGGGTTGGGACCCCCCAATCGTAATGCAAAGGGGCTTTTAAGATGTGTTTTCGGTAATGTGATTGTAAAATTTGTAGCATTAATTATTTACATTTGTATTATTGATATCATTTAGATCTAGTGCTGATCTTTATTGATACCTTTATGTCATGTTTTTGTAGCATCAGAGTGACCCAGTGTGATTTGCCTGAACCCTCGGTGGGGTTTTATGAAGACACCACAGGATTCAAGACATCCATATCGGGTCTAAACATTGCGTTGGGTGGCACATGGGCGACCCACTATATGGCAATGTGAGTTGAAAGTGAAATATACCTTCTCTGAATGCCATTTATGTTTGGAAATAATGACTTTGTTTTGATGGATTGTTAAATTTAATTTATGTGTAGTATGACCATCTCCTGTGATGGACCTGAAGCTATATTAGAATTATACTGTATCCAATAGTCCAAGTCATGGATTATTTCTGCATGAATTGGTGATTTTGACAAAATCCAGTGGACCAACAAGGTATATTCTGTCAACTTTACAGTATAGACAGAAAAGGTTGCGTCTTAAATGGGGATACATGTACTCTAGGTGTACTTGTAGATATTACAGAGGCACGAGGGAAATTGAAATCCTAACATTTAATAACAATAATTATAAAGTAAAGCGCTCATATTTTTCAAAATAATTTCTAGATAAATAGGCCTATAAATCGAGCAGAAAAATGTTGTTGCTGAACCCATCAAATTGCTTCGGCAAAAAAGTCTAAACTGAAAGTGAACCTGTAGACATTGTGGATTACGGCCCAAATAGTTTAGTGAAATACATTTGAATGGTTTCGGAAGTGCACTTATTTTGGTGTCGCGACCTGACGACCGGAGGACAAATGTGGGTCGTGAGGTGGGACCGGGTTGGGGGGCCACCGCGCTGACGTCTCTGTGCTCCTGCAGACACGACGGCGGGACCTTCGTCCTGACCTTGTTCAGCATGGGCGTGACCTCCATCGTTGGACTGGGGAGGGACCAGGGGGGACACCTGTCCCTCTCCGGTGCCAGCTGTGACGCTGCGGTTGGAGACGCCAAAATACACTTCAGTGGTGGAGCCAGGTAGGAGAGGGAGGGAGGGAGAGATAAAGACAAACAGAGAAAGACAAACAGAGAAAGAGAGACACAGAGAGAGAGAGAGAAAGACAAACAGAGAAAGAGAGAGAGAGAAAGACAAACAGAGAAAGACAAACAGAGAAAGAGAGACAGAGAAAGACAAAAAGAGAAAGACAAACAGAGAAAGACAAACAGAGAAAGACAAACAGAGAAAGAGAGACAGAGAAAGACAAACAGAGAAAGACAAACAGAGAAAGACAAACAGAGAAAGACAAACAGAGAAAGAGAGACACAGAGAGAAAGACAAACAGAGAAAGAGAGACACAGAGAGAGAAAGACAAACAGAGAAAGACAAACAGAGAAAGAGAGACACAGAGAGAGAGAGAGAAAGACAAACAGAGAAAGAGAGA
>JAOEHI010003664.1:0-10595 GCA_025447815.1 Percopsis transmontana
AAACTTGGCAGATTGATAAACATACATCCTATTAGAGGAAATCTTAAATTTCATCATACTAAGACCAAACCTCTAGCCCCACCAACAGGTGCAAGTTGCAATTTTCAAATGCTTATATCTTCTGTCCACTTTAACCTACAGACATGATCTTGGTGTCATATGACTCCTCTTCTCATGCTCTACAACTTTGCCATCATGACTATAAGACCAATTGTCTAATCTGAACCAAACCAACGCTAATCGACTCTACAGACTTCGGTGATAAGAGTATCTTAAAAGAATTCTGAAATTCCAAACCAAATGGCCGCCATAAGCGTAAGAATATTGGCAGAATGGTAACATAAACAGAAAGTGGGCATATCTCTTATACAGTTGATCCAATCGCAACCAAACTTGGAGCTCAAGGTCCATAGACTCCAGTACAGCCAAACCTATATTTTTGATCAATTTGGCCACATGGGGGCTCTATACCGAAAAGAAACACAAAAACGGTAACAGATCCTCGACCGTATGTCCGATTTTAAAGAAACCATTGTCAACACATACGTCTTGGAAGCCTACATCTGCTCAAGAAAGAAAAAGTTGATTGGCCAAAGGGCGTGGTCACCACAAGCAAAAAGGCTAAACCGAATTTGAAGGAATATTAGACACCAACAGGGGGCGCTACAGTCATCAAATGTTTTGTCTAGATTGCTGCCTTGAGTGGAAGTGGGCGTGGCTTCTAAACGCTTTGTCCAATGTGAACGATCCCTGCATATTTGGACTCGGCATGAAATTTTACATAAGAATCATTTTGATTTGGTTAAACCAGGACAAAGCATAAGACTGTTGGTCAACCAAACTATGCGTCTTTAATATGGCCTCATCTCCTATACTAAACACAAGTCCACTTTATTGTCGCCTGACTCGAATCTCTGTGAGCTGGATTCAAGTCGCTTGAGGAACGAAGCTCTACGATCGAAGCTCTATGATCGAAATACAATCGCTTTAAGGTCTTGCGAATCTTGCAAAAGTGGCGTGCCATATGTGCTTGACCCTGTAAACGCTGCTTGCAGCTTTAATTATTACTATATTTATTATTATAAATTGAACATTCTGAAGTATCATGTTTATAGTCCTATGTTTGTCTTATTAAGGATTAATGTACTGTGGTAAATGGGTGTGATTAATACCTGGAGGGCATTAGGGCCATGAACTCCTCTCCTGAAGGCCAGTCCTTTAGCCTGTAGACCATGGGCTCCCCGTCCTTTGACTTGGGACGCTCTGACGAGGACAAATTACTTTAGTCAGACCAGCATCACCATGTTTTACATCTCACGTCAAACGCTCGTCTACCTCATCCCCAAAACCTTTAAACCAGGAGGCCAACTCACTGGTGATGTCCTCAAATCCATCCCAGAACTCCTTGATCCCCGAGTTGGACACCATCTGGTCTTTACAGTTGAGAAGGTCTCCCTGATGGTCTGAAAACTCCTGGTTAAAAGACTCAGCTTTCCACAGACCGGAGTTCAGTCGCTTATGGACTCCTGACACGAGCACAGGCTGGACACAGTTCGTGTGTGTGTGTGTGTGTGTGTGTGTGTGTGGGGGGGGTTATTACGGAGAGCCAGTGATTGTGTTAACATGCACACCATTATTTCACTTATTCCAAAAAAATTTTTGATAATATGATGCTCATAAAACTGTAATCACCATATACCACACGATATTCAGAATAAGGCCTTAATCGGAATATGAACCGTATCATATTAATTTCTAAATACTGTCAGTGCATGTCAGCATAGTGAGGTTTGCACTGTGGCAGAACATCTACATATTTCATGTATTTTCTGTTGCGGTGATGCTGCTGCATGTTAATAATGTGTACCTGGCCGTGGCTCCAACACTCCCTGAACAGCTTCCAGTTGCTGTGATTACGGTGGTCTTTCAGCCAGAGCAGCCGTCGGTTGTACAGCCAGCAGTGGGGGATATCCAGATGTTGATTGGTTGATTCTTCAGACACCACCGTGGCCACAAGCTTAAGTTTCTTCCTGTCAGGTTTGATGTCTTCAGGGGGAGCGGGGGCAGGGTGGTTGTTGCCGGGCGGAACAACTTCGTGTTTAATTAACAGCTTGGCGTTGACGTTCTGCCGGCTGGCGGGGATTTTATTTTCCACGACAGAGGCGATGATGTCATCAAGGATGTTGGGCATGCTCCTCCCTCCTTTGCCAGTCTACAGGAATACACAGAGGTTAAGGAAGTACATTTTGTTGAGATGTAAATGAAAATGAAAAAGTGTTAACTTTACAAGATATGTTATAACTATTGCTAAATCCAGATTAGGTAAATTCTAAAACGTTGTTTACGGCCACCCTCCATACTAGCATTTTCATAGTGTTTTAAAAAAAAATCCGTGTCCATACAGAAACGGCCAACCCAGCGGAAAAACACCTAGATCTCTGAACTGTGCATGCTCAGGTTGGCCTATGACCTTATGAAGTTCATCCGTGTCATTTACGTTGTTGAAACACACCTCTTCTCCAATTAAGGCAGGCAGGATTTTGTTGTCTAGACAGACGATGAGGTAAAACTAACCAACTAAAAAGAAACCAATGACTATAAAGTCACAAAAGCTGTGGAAAGTACGCACTAGCCAGTGCAAATATGGTGACATATTGGAGCTCTATAAAAACATCATCAACCATCTGAGGATGCAGGAAAGTTGGGAAAGGAAAAGCCCCACAACAAGGATGACATAACAAAGATGGACATAAACTATTAGTCTTATTAAGCTTTCATTGTTATTGTACATTTGGTGTAGTATTTCCATTGTTGTAATTTAACCCTTTCTCGCCAAAGAACACTATGTGATTGTACACTATATTCAGCAGAGATCTCATTCGCCTTGTATGGGCGGTATAGCAAGCTTGGCCAAGACAGGGTTGTTGGGGCATTGGACAGCAAATGTGATCTGTCTTGAACAAAGGGACAGACTGTGCAAAAGAAGGCCTATATATGATTGTAAACACGAAACCAGTAAAACGAACTACATCCTGACGTACTCACTCATCAAGTGTTCAGAGCACTAAAGTATTGCCATGTGACTTCAGCGTTTTGGAAAGTTTACGTTTTAAGATTTATCTACTTGGGAGAGAGTTTTTAAAAAGCTCAGTTTTATTTCATTCTTACTGACCACCATAGGCAGGTCTTTAGGCACTGGATATCTCTATATCGCATATCCATATCGCACACCAACAAAGTCACCTTTGACCTGGGATGACGTAGAGCGGACGCCCCAGTAAAAAAAACCCCGGCATCCTGTAATCTGTTCCTGCTATCTTCGCGGGGTTGCGGACTTAATACAGGGCTTCCTGCAGGTTTAAACAAGTTACATTTAAGACTTTTCAAGACCTTTTTTAAACAATTATGAATGCAAAAAGTCTGGCAAAAAAAGCCAGACCTGGTGATGTTGCAGGTGATTTGAATACAGAACAATATTGGGCTTTATGGCCAACAATGGCTATTTATTTTTTAATGACGAGAAAGAAAATGGAATTTACCGTTGCAGCAACAACTTACAAGCAGACTGTTACACAACCAATACCCTGTGGCCTACTGAAGTAACAAACTTCAGACTAACTAAACAAGAAACTAAACAAGACTATTATTGAAGCAATGGCACTACGAGAGATACATTCTATAATTTGTTTATTTATTAACATCAGCAAAATTTGGTTTATGGGTGAAACAACGAATTTAATTACTGTAAGGTTGCTTTCATTTAGCCTACTGTCACATCAAAACAAACCCATAGCCGGCTTTGGCAGCTGGTGTTCCTGATAATACACCTGCCTCTTAGAAATAGAGCAATATGATTGGCTAATCACCATGACGTACATTATGTGTCTGACAATCACACTCCCAACAATCAAGCTTCACGGGAACAAAATGTGATTTTTAAAAAAAGTAGACAGAATGATAGGATGGTTTAACAGAAATAAATGTTTTAGCATCTTTTGAGCAGAATTCCAGCAAACAAATCCGTTATCAGTCTCATCAGGGTCTGACGATATTGGGGGAGGGGACGTCCCCCCCCCCCGCCCGCCCTTCGTCTCCCGCTCGTGACGAGGTGAGCCGACAACCACCGAGCGTCTCCGGAGAGGAGCCCATGCAGCTTGGTCGCTCCCGCCTGTCACCTGCCTCACACACCCGGGAAACGCTGAGGCTCACCAGTAGCAGGGGAGGTTCAGGTGAGCAGTATGGTCTCCACAAGAAATGATTAGACTACACATATTGGATTGTCCCCAGACTCCCCTTGTCTTGGGTTTGCCATGTCTTAAATTACATAATCCCAACCTCGATTGGGAGACTGGGAAAATAATCTTGTGGGGAGTACCATGCCATACTAACTGCCTTTTTTCTGCGGTCACAAGTGCATCCCCCACGTTGAACATGAGTCACGCATCTGCCAAGTTCTTCAATAGCTCCTGGAAAATAAACTTTACGTCAAGGCTGAAAAATGTGAGTTCCACGATCCCAGTATATCCTCCCTGGGATACATCATCTCAGAGGGAGAATTAAGGATGGACCCAGCCAAGGTGTCAGTGGTAGCAGAGTGGCCGGTTCCTTCAAGTTGTAAACAGCTACAACGCTTCTTGGGATTGGCCAATTTCTACCGGAGGTTCATCTGGGACTACAGCAGTCTTGCAGCTCCCCTCACGGCCCTCACCTCCACCTCCATCCTGTTCCAATGGTCTTCATTCGTTGGGCGCCTTTTAGTGACCTGAAGCACTGTTTTTCTTCCGCCTCGTCCTTGTTACACCGGACCCAGCCCTCCAATTAATCATGGAGGTAGACGCCTCGGACACTTGGGTCGGAGCTGTTCTTGCCACACTCGCTACACCTGCCACGCAGGGACTCCCGGAGTCTAGCTTTAATACAAAGACAGTTTTGTTGGCCTACGCTGGAAGCTGATGCCCAATCCTACATCTCTGCCTGTTAACGGTACTGGAATATTGACGTCTCACTGCCTGCTTCTAGTCTATGCTTTCGTCGTCCATTTGGATTCCCTGGGTCCGACCACCACCTGCCCCTCATTCTCTCTGCTCTGTGGAATATATAAATCAGTTAAAATTACCTCCACTCTGTGTATGTGTGTGCCTGGGTTACCAGTGGTTTGTGACAATTCCTTGCATACAGTGACAACTTCCTTGCAGATAACACACACCGTGCTGTGAGGTCTTTGGCTGGGTAAGCACTCAAATCCTGTCCTGCATCAGGAGCATACCCTCGGATGAACCACTTTTTTTATGATTTTTTGATTTAACGGGTGGAAACATATCAACATTGTCATTTTGTCATATCTTTGGACACAGACATCCTCTGAATGGCTGGAGTGATGTGAAGCAGAGGGTCTGGTGAGGGGGGAGAGATACAGCAGCTCTCAGCAGCCTATGTGGTCTGGATCTAGTGATGATCTGGATCCAGTGATGATTTGGATAAACTCCCATCTGGTTTAAAGCGGTCTTTCAGTGGTCAGTTCCCAAAGATATAGAAATTGTCAATAAACGTTATCCCATGGGTGAGGCACTTCAATGTCAGCCATGTATTCAGGCCAAGGAGTCTGCTAAAAGATTTGATTCATTTATTCAAGGTCGGTATGGGGCCTGAGATGAATACATATTGTGATTGACAGTCGCTTAATTTCTCTAATAGCAGGTAAGTCTTTTTTCAGGATCTCAGTGTCAGTTTTCATTCGCAGAATGTCAAAAGACTCAGTGTGGAGAATAATCCACTTGGATGTGTAGAGAGGATAACTGGCAACAGCTCCATTAGCTCCCGGACAGAAATGTCAGCCAGTCAGGTTATAAAGTCCCCAATCAAAACAGTGTCTGTCACATCAGGTGTGGGGTTAGCAATGTTTATTCTGGCCCTTGGCCTAGCAGTGGTTTTGGGGAAATTTCTTTGGCTTTGGTTAGTCTTAATGCTAGTATCGTAATTAGATTCCCTGGGTTCAACGTAGTTAGTATTTACACACTGTTCATTACGAGTCAGTGGATTGTACCTATTTTGCAGTGATAGTTTGGGTGTTGTTGCTCTCTTATTTGATTTGTTTCTGGATTTGCCTCTGCGGCGGATGACGTCAGACCAGGTCCCAGCTGGAGTTGATGATTTCGGTTTAGCACTGGTGCTGTGCCAGTAAGAGGCGTCATTAGGGGAGGCTGGTTTGGGAGCCTCCACGGTTAGTCCAGTGGCATAAGGACACATCCAGTAGTGTTAAGTCGCAATTCTACTGGATTCATTCCTTTAATCTCACAAAGAATAAAAGTTTATTTCTCACCCAAAACGCGCAGGTACCTCGCAGATCCTTGGGTAGTGGCTATGCTGTCTAAGGGTTACAAACCACATTTACAACACCAGCCCCCAACATTCAGCGGGATCAAAATGTTTGTGGGCAACAATACCGGGAAACTCTGGCCCTCTGGCAGGAGGTTGCTGTCCTTCTAGGTAAGGAGGCCATCGAGCAGGTAGCGCAGCATACACAGCCCTTATCCTAGTTTTAAGGGGGCTGAACAAGTTTCTAAAGATCTTGCCCTTCTGAATGCTATGCACTTGCAGGTGTTCTCCAGTCATTGGTGCAGGGGGATTGGTTTCTGTCTATAGACCTCCAGGATGCATATTTCCATGTGCCCATTACTCTACATCACAGGTGGTTTCTTCACTTTGCCTTTTTGGGGCAGGCGTACCAGTTCAAGGTCCTTCAATTTCGGGCTCTCCCTAGCACCTAGAATATTTACAAGATGCGTGGCAAATACCCTATGTCATCCCAGGTCACAGGTGACTTTGAGGGTATAATTACTCAACCTGTGCATATGCGATATGGAGATATCCAGTGCTTAAAGCACCACCTCTGGCGGTGGCTTGATTCATAGAACTTAACTTGTTTTCATAGGTGGCAAAATGCTGGATTAGTATAGACGGAAGGAAAAAACGGAGATACATTTTTAATTTACCTGTGCTAGTGTGTGATGAGAAAAAAAAATTTGAAAAACGTATGTGTGGGCATATCCCATGCCTTGGATGTGCATTCTATGTAATCGAATGTGGTGCAGGCTTAGCTGAAATGATATGAAATATGTGACCACTACATATGGGTGGGGGATGGTTAGAAATAGTTAATAGGTTTAACACATACACATTTGAACAGTTGTAGATGCCATTTTGCAGCTGTTTCTTTAACAATTTGATGACTAGCTAATAAGCTATATAGCTATAACCACAATTTACCTGTTACATACATCTTTTAAATTAAAGTGCTAGCTGTGTTCACCTGTGCAGTCGTAGAGTAGACTGGCGCGAAGGCGATTCCTGCATCAGTAGAGCCTAGGCGCAGCTTCCCTGCCGTGGTGGTGAGCAGATCCCTTAGTGTTGAGCCCTGCTCTGTGCTGTTCTGCACCGTCTTGCACTGCTGGAGGACTTCCAGGCTATCCCCGTCTTTCTCCTCCTTCACAGATTTGTTTTCTTTTGGCAGGAAATAGGAGGAGGTCAGCAAGTTTTAGTTTCCGGGTGAAAATGTAAGCAGAGGCACGTGGTGCAAGTCGATCTAAGGTGTGGACAATCTCTTTTTCTAATTTCAGGCAGTTGTAAAAGGGTTGGATTAGAATGAATAAATTATCAGTAAGAGTGGTGGGGGCTATCTTCAAATACAGGCAATCAAATTGGCTCCTCTCATTCCCTTTAACAGCAGCACATTCTGTCATGGCGAACTGCCAATTTCGTAATGGACAATGAAAGTCTTTTCTGCGCATTCTATGAACACACCTTAAATAGTTGTGATCACATTTCAATTAGCCTAAGCAATCAGTTCAACCTTTCAGGTTTAATGAGGTTAGTTGAAATATTGAAATCCCCGTCACCATGTTTTCCATGCGTAATGATGCACATTGTTTTATGTTGGAAGACAATGATACACATCCATGTATTGTGATGGTAGTTATGGACAGTAGGTAAATGATTCAAATAGGCCAACATAACATACACAAAAGTGGCGTGTCTGTGCTTAGTGCACCATCGCCTAAAGCCCGGAAACTACCACCTAACGGCTGCGTCTGGGCTAAGACGTGGTCTGACCAGGTGGAGACGCTAGCACAATATTTGGTTTTATTTGACACCAAACTAGGACTGCGCCACCTGATTTTAACTGACAACACCCTCTTCTGCACCCCCATGCCCATTCCGGCGCAAGCAATGTCATGGAGAGCCAGCAAACACCCCCAGGTGAGAGAAAAACCACCTTGCGCCCAAACAAATTGCCACTACATCTGCGTTACCTTGTGCCATCCGGAAACTAGAGCACTTAATATGATTTTTTAATTGCATTTCTAAATGTAACTGATTTTGTCCATTTTAAATTGAAGTACATTCAATTAGATTTCAATAAAAAAAAATGTCCATACCTTTCTTTTCCTTACGGGACTTCTGCTCGGCCAGGTCGGCCAAGAAGTGTAGAGGCGACTGGGACTCGGGCGGGGTGACTAGTGCGCTGCCCGTATCGCTCCCCAGGCTGCTCCCTCCTCCGCCCCCCACCCCATTGGTATCCACGGAGTGGTGCTGCCCGCAACCCGGCTCGGCCTTGACCAGGGACAGCTTGTTGCTGTGGTTCAGAACATTCTGCAGAACCTATTAGGATAATTGACACATCAACCTTCTTGGTGTGATTCATTGCATGTTCCCACAAAATAACACATTATATTCTTCTGGTCGTGTGACGTCAGTGGCTTGACAACTCTGTGAAAGCAACCGAGTGTGAAGCACAACAACTTTTCTGCATTTTCGATTCCGGTTATTCACCGACCAGACCTAAAGAAAATCTGGTAACACTTTATTTGAAGAGGTGTGAATAAGACTGAAATGACAATTGGGACCTGTCATAAATATGTCATCAAGTTTTATTACATTGTCAAATGCATTTATAACAATGTTGTGAATACTTTCCTTGACCTCAACTGCAGTGGTGCAAATTGTACTTGTCATAAATATGTCATTTGTAGTGGAAATTTCTTTAATAAAGGCTCGAACAACAGGCTGTTTTTTTGGTCAAGTTTAATCAACGTGTTGCAAGACGGGCACAGCAGTCAGAAGCAAAAGTTTCTGATCAGATGTACAGGGTTTTAAAGACACCAGGCACAGGGTTTTAAAGAAAGACACCAGTTGGGAGGGTTATCTCCTCCTCAGCCTGGTTTAGGCCGTCTCATGTCCTTCAAGGTTGTTTGTAAAGGTTAGAAATACATTGTAAACAACTCTCCAGAATGGTCCCAGAAAGCACATCAAGTAAACAATAGAAATCCCCTCATCGCACACAAAGTGCCTTCTTATGTACGTCTTTGTGCAATAACTATCTCAAACAGGTGGTCCTACACACGTAAAGTCTGACCTTGCCTGTACTTTTCCAGGCTCCCACTATCTCTGACAGATTATAGTAATATGAAGCACACCATTTATATTGTGATGCCATGTAACACATATCATAGGTAAAACATTTATTATAGGTAAAAGGTGTATATTGGTGATTTCCACCACATCATTAAGTTTTATTACATTATCAAATGCATTTCTAACAGTGTCATGATTACTTTCCTTGATCTCTACTACAGTGGTACAATTTGGACTATAAGTTTTATTACACTGTCAAACGCTTTAAAATATCTTACCAAAAGCAATAGTCAAGAGATAGTTATTCCTTTATTGTAATAAAAAATACTGTAAGTGTACTTTTTATAAAGTGTATTAAATTGGCACTACTTTAAGTGTACTATTGACATTACTTTAAGTGTACTAAGTGCACTTAAGTTGTAATAGTACTTTTGAATAACTTAAGTGTACTTCAAGTGCACTCATAATGTTACAATGAGACTAATTTAGTATACATTAAAAGCATCCAACACGATGGACTTCCGGTGGCGCAATGTGGTAGGAGGCAGCAGGAAAATTAGCGCTTGAAAAAAACTATTAAAAAGTAGCTCTTTAAGACTACTTTCGGAGCAGAAAGTCAACTAAACCCAAGAACATTTAACAAATAAAGTAAACTGGGAGAGATGGACAAAAAGGGTAGGTCTAACAAAAGAGATCAAACAAATACTGGATGTACCGGCACGACATCGGGAACTACGCCGGGCAAGATGCAGGCCGCAGGTGAACAGGACTCGGTAATATTGGCGGAGTTGCGCAGGCTGAGACAAGAGCACACAGAAGCGGCGAATGACAACAAAACTGCCCTGGCTAGGCTAGACTAACATGAAGGAATTGGTAGAAAGAACAACATTGTTAGAGCAACAGGTGGAACGGGTAGAAGAGAGGCTGGGAGACACGGAGGACAAGACTGCGAGGCTGGAAAGAATGGCTGCCTTTCTCCTTCATCAGAAGGCAAAGTTGGCAACAAAATGTGAAGACTTGGAATCAAGAAAGAGACGCAATAATATCAGGATACATGGAATTCCGGAGGGCTCTGAGAAGAACGACATGATAGGATTCGTAACTGACTTTATTCACTCATCACTGCAGATTCCAGACAACACAGACATCCGAATTGAAAGGGCGCACCGCTCGTTAAACGCCAA
>JAOEHI010003665.1:0-10594 GCA_025447815.1 Percopsis transmontana
TGACAGAGTGAGGGAGAGAGAGAGAGAGAGAGAGGGAGAGAGAGAGAGAGAGAGAGAGAGAGAGAGAGAGCGAGACAGAGAGAGAGAGAGAGAGAGAGAGAGAGAATTGACTCTTTAAAGTGATTTTAGTTACCGTGTTTTGTGATGTTCCAATAAACATCTACAATTCTTTCGGTCTTTACACACCTTTGAACCCTCACCTGAACATGAGAAATCATTTTAAAAGAAATCGTTTGATCCTAAAATATTTTTTTTATTTGTATTTTTAAAGTCAATGATATTGTTTTAATTTAGTATTACAAATTACTCTTATGAAATATAATTTTATTAGATTACATTAATTATTATTTTTCTTCATTAAAATATTTTATATATCTTTTTTATAAATTATAGATAATATATACTATAAATTATATCATTTTAGTTATTAATGAACTAAATAAAAATAAAAAAAATGGGGGGGTTGGGTCTTCCTTCGAACCCCTGGCATGCTCGGGCCCTGTCCATAATGAAATCATATCTGTATGGTATTATGGTATTATGGTGTAATGGTACAGGGGCGTCCAATTAGCAGCTAACAAAACCAACACAACCTGTCACAGCGGATCATCCCAAATACCCAAAGTCCCCCCCATACACGCACACACACACACACAAACACACACACACACACACACACACACACACACACACACACATCACATGCTGGTTTGCTCAGTCGGCCTATTTACATTTTTATTGGCCAATTATCTCTTTACCAAGTTTTCTGGGCCGGCGTTCCTCACTAATAGTGGAGGGAAGGAGGGCTGGTTTCAGCTATTCTCTAATTGAAAGACTCTCTCAAAGATTATGGAGAGGTCAGAAAGAAAGTAGTTTTGGGGGAATCATAAACATAAGCTTTTCTTTCTCTGACTCTGGTGAGGATTGTACCCGTCCAGCAGGTGTTTATCATGTGGGGGGTTTTGTGAGAGCGAGCCTTATCTCTCCTCTGTGAATACTTACAGCAGTGTCTGGGCTCCTATTAGCAAATGGGAGAATGGAATGAGAGAGAGAGGGGGGGGGGAGGGGGAGAGAGAGGGGGAGAGGGAGTTAATAGAAAATTGGCTAGTTTCTCTTCAATCATTCATGTATCTGATGTTGTAGCATTGAGGTTGGTTTACCCTGACACGCGCGCACACACACACACACGCACACACACACACACACACACACACACACACACACACACACACACAGTATTGCACTGGAGCCCACCTTAAAGTGGTTCATAGTTTGCAACCGCCCTCGTGCATGTACACATGTGTACCATTTCTTTCTTTTGAATATCCCACCATACAGTATAGCATGACAATATATAAATATATAAACCATCATGAGCACTGTTGGAAGAAGGATGCATATTATATAAAAAGTATAACAAAAATAAAAAGTTCTCAAACTGTTGAAATCCACCCCCATCCTCCCACAAGGTAGCGTATGTGGCAGTTTAACTGTGTGCGCTTTTCGCTGTGTTTGCGTGCTCCTTGCGTGCAGTGTGCACACATTTTCTCCTGTGTGTGTGTGTGCTATCGTGATGCGTTCTAGCACATCCCATGCTAGTATTGTGTGTGTGTGTGTGTGCGCGCGCACGTGTGCAGGGCTAGCGTGAGCACAGTGTATGTTTTCAGTGCTTCCGTGACTTGTCAGGGAACCCCCTGCTGTGCTGCGGAGTGCCTGCCCTGCTCAGACGCATTAAAATAACATGAGTGAATGTGTGTGTGTGTGTGTGTGTGTGCGTGTGTGTGTGTGTGTGTGTGAGATTACAGTGGGTGCGGGAGAGTTGCAAGCTCACATAGTAAATATGACAGAGTGTGTGTGTCTGTGTGTATGTTTGTGTGTATCTCCCTGGGCCATTGAACTAAGATGAGTGCCATGTTGGAAAGCATAGAGAGGGCGAGATAGGAGGATGAAGAGATAGAGGAGAGAAGAGGGGAGGAGAGGAGAGGAAAGATGTGTACACGGCAGGTAATTGGCTCTTAAGTGCATCAGGCGTCTTTACCCATGAGCCTCTCTGCTCGCTGCTCGGCGCCTGGCGGCTGTTTGCTGGACTGCAAAACTCTGTCCATTTATCTGCCCAGCCCCGCAATCACTACACAGCCTTAAACATACACACACTTTATCACTGTCTCCTCTCTCTCTCTCTCTCTCTCGAGCGCACCGCACACACAAACATGCCGTCACATGGAAACTCACAGTGGAGCTGGAATGCATTGACATTTGGTGTTGTGGGGCATGTGAACATGTCTCATCAGTTTGGGTTTCATCAAGCATTTCATTTGTATTATGCTGATTTATTTTACACTGTTGTTTTACACAGTTGTTTGCATGGCTCCTGGCTCTGCTTGTGCTAAATTTTAAGGGCCAAATTAAAACGGGTCCTTTTTTCATAGCTTTCCCACTTTATATATTTATAAATGTATGCGTGTGAACTCTGCTACATTTCCACACTAGGATACAGCATGTTTACATTTAGTCATCTAAATAATGAGATGAACTTGTCCAAAAATTGCTACTTAACGCTATAAGTTCAAATCTCTACTTAATGCAGAACTGAAATTCAGCCTTCCAGACCCAGGAAGCAGAAGCGGATGGGCACTTTGCTCAGTGGAGTCACGCTACAAACCCTGTTCTATACACATACGTTAGTGGTAATTGAGTCCTTGTGGTGAATTGCATCAGTTGGAGCCGGTGTTTGTTGTATGGAAGTGAAGTCAGCTATAGAAATGGACGTACAAAACAAACTGCACAAAGCAAGATTGATCCTCGATTGCAGATGAAAAATGTGGAAACGCTGGATTAGTGGTTGGTGGGTCTGGATCTGGACATGAACATGGACATATTTGGACACGACAGAAAACATGGCTTGGCAATCCATATAGTCTGTGGAGCAAATTTTGATGAACAAGATGTGTAAAGAACGCATGGCAAAAGCGTTGATACCTACAGCTACAAGCAATGAGGTTTATCTATTCTGCATTTAGTTTTTGCTAATATTGCTCTGATTATTACATGACCATAGCTGAATTGTACTATAATACACATTTACAGTCTTTGTGCAGCTTTTTATTTGAGTGGCGGTGACGCCAGTGTTTGTATCTGGGGGGTTCTGATCATCATACCGCTTGTTTGTACACAGAAACATAACAATCCCTTTTCAGAATCAAGACATTATTTCTTTCAAAATACAAAACCATGGTATTTTGCTGTTCGACTTTAAAGCGTACGCATGGAATTGTTGCTATTTCTTTTTCATTCACAGAGCCTATTTTTTCCCCTAATCTGTTTCTATTTTCTTCCCCCATACATCCACTCTATTTAACAATGCTGTAAAGCCTGGAGTTGATTGCCTGGGCTTAAGAATTCCCTCAAGATTCCCTCCTGTCCCCCTTAATTTCCTCCTTCCAACATCACCCTTCAGCCTCTGACGTTCAATAGTTGGATGACCTGCCACTGACTACTGGAAGAATAAGCAGAAGAGAGCAGCAGCCATGCCAAACAGACCCTAAAAACGGCACGCTATTCTATTTATATTCTGCATATCTGTAACATTTATAATGATCATATTAATTTCCTTTTAATTATAGTTTAGCATTTTGGTTCAACAATAATTTCATTTAATAATTTAATCACCATCATTATTATTGTAATATGTTATGCTCAAATAACTGATCATATGTACTCAATGAAATGTAGTAGCAGTAGACATGGCTGTGGATGCTTGGATGGGCCAACTCAGGATGACATGCTGATTGTGTGATCGGCTCAGCTAAGCTGAACAGGTGTGCAGAAAGAACCCACCTCTACCGTAAGCCGAGCGATACCATTGGTTTGCAGGGAAAACAGGGACTCTGTAGTAAATGTAATGTAAATAAATAAATAAGTGTAACAAAACAGGTAACTTTTAACTCCAAAAAGCTGCAATGTGAAGTTATATTCTCATAATCAATATGTGTGAAGCAGTGAATAAGCAAGAGTTACTTAGAAGACTTTCTTACAATAATTACATGAATGGCAAGTTTGTAGAGCAACACACAAGAGCCTTGTGAATTTACTTTGAGTTGTTATTCATACATTCATAACTGTCATGACTCATCCCAGGAGAGGGGTGGCAGCAAAGTTTGGAGCGATCTCAAAGAAGCCTGTAGTGGGAAGTTCAAATCTTTTTACTGACTCAGATCTTTGAATCTCGGTCAGTAAAATGAACAAACCTTTTTTCGAGTCATTGTATTCATTTTAAAACTAGTTAGTGCAGCGCTGATGCTATCCTGTGGGTAATGTAAAAAAGAGTGCGGTTCTCAAACACTGAAGGCTACATGGTTTGCTTTAGTTGACAAAGTATAATAGCCTACACATATTCCCTTCTTGATCATTCTCTATCATCATTCTATAAAGCCACAACCAATTCAAACCATGTGAAAACCAAGGAGGTGCAGAGACGCACCATTGTCACGTGACAAATGAACGAAAGACACAAACCCAAAGACCCATAGTTATGAGTCGTCAACTAATCATTTCTGTTTCCTGTGCTTAGCGTACAGCCCTGTAGCAGAGCCAATACAGCTGTCACGTGACAAATGAACGAAAGACACAAACCCGAAGACCCATGTCTTGAACTAATCATTTCTGTTTCCTGTAACCTCAGTCTTACATGTTATGTGTTTCTTGAGTAGTTGTGTTTACGGTCCTAGTTCTAGGGTCTTAATCCCATTCAAGCCTTGTTTGTTTGACCTTTTCAAGAGGATATTTTGTTTGGCCTTTGAGCCTTGTTTCAGTTTCCAGTAAAGACTAAGTTGAATGCTTACCTTTTTATTTGTCTCTTTAGGAGGATCCAGACTCGCCCTCAGTGCATTGTAACAACAACGTATGTATGCAAATTTGTCAGCCTACCCAAATAGCCACACCTCCTCCTATGTTTTAGAAGCGGTTTTACCAAATGTATCATCATACATTCACCCGTTTCACACATTCAAAATGAACACGTTTTATAAGTAACGTGATATTGAGTGGATATCCCCTATAATTCCTAACACAGGACTGTGAGACAGACTCTTCCCACCAGCACAGCACTTCTATTTTTGAGCAGGCTAAACGTGCATGTGCTTCACGCTAAATCTCACTGCACTTGTTTTGATGCTCTTCATATTGACCAATAGGGGACAGCCATCAGCGCCGTTCCAAATTGCATTTCTGGGACAAAGCCAGGTTAGTTCTGCCCTGTGTGTGGACAGAGTCACAGAGAGGCCAGTGGACTGAAGGTCTCACGGTCCATAATCCTGATTTTACAGTGTAAACAAATGCCACAGCCTCCTGTTGCGGGGGCGACGCGATATATAGCTGATACTGACATTTTTGGCTCATCGAAAACTTCAAATGAAACATGTTGTGGAGTAGGCGATGCTCCGAGGGGCCAAATCCTTTTCTAAAGGGATAAAAAACATCACATCAGTTACTAAACGGCAGAACAAACACTGTCCTGAGACGCATTATGCTAAACTTTGCAAATTCGCTGCATGTGGAAACTAAACAAAACAAAAGTTTTTAGAGCAGAACCGTATGGAGCAGCCCACGTTAGTCTTTGCGGGGGGTGAGGGAACAGATGTTATTACCAGAACACCCAGTGCATAATGGGGAGTTTTAAAGGTCAGTGTTATTAGCCGGATAAGAAAGAGACACTTCCCCCACAGATCCACCATAACTGCACCTGTCAGGAGATGTTAACCCATGAGCTGCTGTACAATGACATTAAAGTAGGCTTTGATGCGATTTGTTTCTTTTCCCAGACGTACGGTTGCCTCTTTATTTTTCGGGGCTGTGTGGAGTGTTCCGTTGCTAGCTATGTTGCTAGCTTAACCTACGGACTGTAGGATGGCATGGTGCATACCATAGTCCTTGGCTTGACTGTGAATGTGCAGGAGAGTTTATTGCAGTCACACGGGAAGACTGATGCGCAAGGACTTTATCGTAGCGTTATAATTGCTTTCTGGGCTGCGGGGTCTGATGTTTCTGATGAAGCCAGCCATCGGGCTGGGAGTGAAAGTCATTTAGTCCTATTTAAACCAACATTTTCCAACGTTATCAAGAAGATCTTGGTTTATATACACATAATTACTGCCACGTGCACTCACAGCTCCGTCAATGAATTACCAAATGAGGACTCACGTGCTCAGAAGATATTGACAGCCGTGTGTGTTGATACGCTAAAATGGGTCAAAAAGGAATTCTGTCTATTGTTTTTATTGGAGCGAGCCTGGTATAAAAACACTGACTCACACACACGCATTCTGCGCATACACTTGCACATGCACACACACACAGGCACGCAGACACATCCCTGGGCGCTTTCATCAGACAGGAAAAGAAATAATTCAGCTGTGCACTCTCAGTCACCTCACATAGTCCCAGCCATGAAATTCAGCTTTGGCAAAGCAAGCGCATCTACGCAAGCACAAGGAGACAAAACAATTCACACAAGCCAGACACAGACACCACAGACACCCACACATAAGAGCCTGCCAGCATCGGGTTTGGCTAGCATTCCTATTCTGTGCCTATATCTGTCTGGATCTTCTCTCTCTCTCTCTCTTACTCTCTCTCTCTAGACATGAGGAAGTTCTGCCTGGCAGCTGGGGGGGAGGGGTTCACGACACACAGGGCAGATCTCTTACATAAGTCCAGCTTTATCGGGCCAATCCCCCACAGTGTAATGGAGCCAATCACGTCACTTCCTCGTTAGCATACTTATGTAAGTTGAACTAATGAACCGGGCCAATCCCTCTAGGAAGCACACACTGTTTTGGTTACGCACGAGTGTGTGGGTGTGGGTGTGGGTGTGTGTTCAATCAATACGGGGGAAATTAGTTATGAGGAGATTACATTTTAATTTTTTTAAATTTTCTTTTCGTTCTTTTTCGTCTTTTCAGTCACACGCCAGCGCTGCTTCTGTGATCAAGAGCCATGGAAATGGTTTATGGCACCGTCAACATATTCAGCGTTTAATTCGCCCAGTCCTAGCATTAGAAAAAGATGATGGCAGAGGCGGCAAAGCCCCGCTGACTGCTTTCCATAGTGACAGTGACTGAGAGAGAGAGAGAGAGAGAGAGAGAGAGAGAGAGAACAGAGGAGGTGAAGAGGGCTGAAGGGATAGACAGCGCTGAGTCAGGGGTGGGCGATTTATTTCAGAAGTATTTTTTGTTATATTTCTTGAAATTCTCTTCACACCCTGATAGCAGTGAATAAATTAAATGGTCTGACTAATTTGAAAAAAATCCGACATCTGTGGCAGTCGCAGAACTGTAAAAAGCGTGTCTAATCATTGGATGGCCTACCTGCATGTCTACCCCTGCCTACCTACCTACATACGTAACATTAACGTCTAATTCCTCTAAAACGGTTTGCGCACAAATTGTTATTTTGCGTGCACAAACGCGCACAAAGGAATCAAAATACTTTTATTTACTTTCTCATCATATGGGGTACCAACTTCACGGAGGTAGATGCTGGATGTCAAAGGTGGAGAAGAAGAGAGCGAGTGACAGGGTGGGGCAGTATAGGCGAGCACATGGTAGTTTTATTCCATGATTTGCCGTCTGAACACTCTCTCCAATTCCACTTCCTGTTTTTTAGCAATTCACCTGTACGCTGGCACTTCAACCATGTGTGTGTTTATGTGTGTGTATAATGCCAAGCTGGAGTGAGAGATAAGCCTCTACAAAACACTAAGAGATCAACACAGTTGCTTGCTGCCAGCTAGGATTAGGAACACCCACCCTAAACGCACGCACACACACACACACACACACACACGACACAGTGGGCCACATGCACACACACAAGACACAGGGGCCCAAACACACACACACACACATACACACACACACACACACAAGACACAGTGGGCCAAACACTCACACGCATACACACACAAACACAATAGCCCACATAAACGCCCACTTTCACACACACACACTCATGTCATGCTAATGTCCAGCCCACTCCTGCCATTGTAACTTGTTTTTAAATGGTCTCCGGCGTCCCGCCACACAAACAATAACACACACACACACACACACACACACACACACAGCATGCCCCACTCTCAGCAACGACCACAACAACAAGGCCCCCGTTATGGACGGAACTCAGGCTATGCGGATGGCTGGTTCCCATGGCGATTGTGATTGTGTATGTGCGTCTGTGAAACGCAGGCGCGGGCGGCCCGTCACACAGCGGTTCTCTGCACGCACGGGCCCCGTACACGTCTGTGAGGCATCTGTGGAAATCACACTCCAATGTCTCCCTTTACCTTCTGACTCACACGTGTCTTTTGTCTGATCACCTCACGAGAGAGGAGAGAGGAGAGAGGAGAGAGGACAGAGGAGAGAGGACAGAGGTGAGAGGAGAGAGGAGAGAGGAGAGAGGAGAGAGGAAAGAGGACAGAGGAGGAGAACGTCAGGGAGAGACACATATACATCCAGCAAAGAGGAAGAGAGAGAGAGAGAGGAGAGAGGAGAGAGGAGAGAGGAGGAGAACGTCAGGGAGAGACACATATACATCCAGCAAAGAGGAAGAGAGAGAGAGAGAGGCGGTAATCATTGAGATAATGAGTCCAGCTGGGACAGTGTAAACAGTTCAGTTCCCCTGCGGTGGTCTGCCGCAGGCTGGGAGAGGACACGCCCCAGCCTGGAGCCACGCCGCACCGCGTCGCCATTAAGAATTCCGTCGACAGACGCCCTCCATCCGAAACACACCGCTAAAGAAACTTGGCGCAGCCTGTCGCTTGTTGTTGACACTTGACACGTTTCTGAGTGTTTTATTGGCGGAGTGGAACTAGGAAATGTCAAACACTGGATCCTGCTTTCTGATAAGTTAACCATGTGTCCAACCACGAATGTAAACTTTCCAGTACTGAGAAAACATGCATTTTAACGATGCATCTTATACTGCTCGATTGTGTTGTAAGACAGGGTTTTTCACATTACCAAGATTTCTGCCCCGGCTCAATGATTTTATTTTAAACACACCTATGAAAATAGTGGATAGAGTCAGGGTTGAGAATGGTGTAAGTGTAAGATGGGAGGAGTAGAGAGGAGTGCTAGCCACTCAACAGCTTCCAACCAAAACAACATATCTTATTATCTCATATGTGCTACCGCCTTAAGTCAGAGGAATGTGGTGTGCATTTAATGCACTGAAAGCATTGAATTAAAATAGATAAATATAAGTTTTTGTATTATTGTTACTCTTTGGACTCTGGGCTTTTCTTTGTTTGTTTCTTTCTCCCTTTCTTTCTTTATATTTTCTCCTCTGTGAGTCCATGCAGCGTGCTGCTCTGTGGTGCATCTTGATAGCTGAGTAAACATAAAGTTATGGATTTCCTATGGCGTTGAACCCTCAGTTTAGCACCCATACCTTATGTGATTTTACCCCATGTGGTTTCAGGCCTGCTTCCTGATGGGAAAATCAGAAAAGTTAAATCAATATCTGCTTGTTGTCTCCCTTTATCTCATTCTTTACCTCTCTCCTTCTGAATACTCCTCTTTTATCACCAGTATGATAGGAGAAACTATTTTAAGGTGAACATTTCTTTGTACAGCCCTAAATCCCTGTTTCAAAGGGCTTCATAAGATCACATTTTAAACAGACACCTTCTGACCACCTGTTTTTGAGGCCTTTCTACTGTGTAAGTATAATCATTTTCACATCAATTGGGAAACTTCCTTCAGGTCCAAAAGCACTCAGTGGTGTATCTAAATCAAACTTAATGCCACAGCAGTCATTTTCTTGTGGTTAAGTGAAGCTATCATTAAATCTGTTACTTCCTGCTGGGACCACTTTCTTCACTGAACAGTACCAAAAGGGTTGAATGATAGTTTGACGTCAACCTTCAAGTACCCCATGGACTATTGATGTTTGGATGTGGATGTTTTTAGTTGTAACTGAGGATTGCGATAGCAGAACCTTGTATTTGGAAAAAGATAGATTGATATAAAAACAATAATTTACTAGTCACAAACATTTCCCTACGTTATAAACCTTTGAAGGGAAACAATTTTAGGGACCCTAGTTTCCCGGTCAAGGTGCAAGCGTAGGCCCACGACACACAGCTTAAGTTCACGCCACAAGTCGATCTAAGGTGTGGCCAATCTTTTGACAGCAGCGCACTCTCTGTCTGGGAGAGGTGCAGCTTCAACCTGCATTCTTCTGCTGACAGATCAAGAAAAGTGGTTCAATTATGTATTCCATAGTTCCTATAAAGATTGTGCAAGACAACAGACACTAACACCAATTCCAATGTGATATGAGACAACGCGCAAACATGATTATTTGACAGGCTACCATTTAAAGTGTCTTCATTCTCCTTAAATAGTTGTGATCACAGATCAATTAGCCTAGGCAATCAGTCCGTCCTTTCAGGTTGAATGAGGTTAATAGAAATATTCATATTCTGTCAGCATGTTGTTATCCATGCGAAATGACGCTGTGGCACACACACACTGTCCACACAGGTATTCAGGGTGTTATCCGTGCGTGGCACGGCTTTATTTCCGTTCTTTCA
>JAOEHI010003666.1:0-10593 GCA_025447815.1 Percopsis transmontana
TCACGGGACTGGGGGACAGGTGTGGGCAGTCATTAATCACCTGTCTCCCTTTTAAGCAGTGAGTGAGCACAGCTGAGGAGGAGGCCAGCAACCAGAAGCTGGAAGAGATGAACGATTGCGTATGATTGCTGACACAAGGCAGTGTTTAAGACCTGAGTATTATTATAATGATCAACCCTGTAGGGGGAGAAAAGAGAATACCTGTGAAATAAGACCATGTGTGGCACGTAAAAGAGTACAGTACCGTGTGGACAGCCTTGTGTACTACAGTATGTTTATGTATATAGGCATAATACATTGCATTTCGTCTCCACCTGCCATGAAATTTCTCATTTAAAAATGAACAACATTTAGTAAAGCTGTGCCATCCTTCTTCGAATGCAATTCACAAAACACTAAGTGTGCACTTTATTTTTATGTCAGGTTAAAAACTAAACACAACCACAAAGTGTTTGACCACAATTTTCAGACCCCGGGGGAAATCCATACATCTCCTTTTAAAGTATTATCTATATATCAGCAATGTGCACAGCCCCGTACCCTGCAACTGTTTATCAGGCAAATCCATCCTGCCTAGTTTTCATTCCCATTAGCAGTTGATACTAATTCTTTTCATATCTATCAGTTTGACAGGCACAGCACGTTGATTTGTTTCACTCAACGGGAGAAATTAATCACACACGTTTAGTATAACAAGAGAATATTTGAGCTCTGCGTCAGCCGCAGCGCTCATGCTGACTTTGGTGGCCATATTAAAACAACATTCTTAGGCGTTTTTTTTTTATTGAAGATATTTGTTAACAGTCTCAAAGCTGTTTTAGCAGTCCTTGGGCTTGCCCATATAGGGGATAGGAAAAACCACAGTGAAAGATGCAGCACTTTAAAATCAGGCTTCTTCTACTGTATGTAACAAGTAATTAATTGAATTACATTTCTGGTTGTATTAAACTAAACGTAACCACCTTGAATATAAAAGTGTACAGATTTTATAAATATATTTGTAATAATGCTAATAATAAATAAAAGTAATATAGAATACCTTTTCCTAAGAACGCATAAAAATAACTTTCCCTCCCATGAAATTTACTTTTGTTTACATACCAGTAACTGTACAAGTTTGTACTGTATACTAAGAAATATAAAATGTGATTTTTTTATCCAAGTTGAAGGCTTCCAGATAGGCTCATCTCATAGCCTAAAAAATTGTAAGAGAAAACAATATAAAATGACTATTTTCATGTCATTTTAATGTCACACGTGTCACATAAAAAAGCCTTTCAGTTGAATGTGCAGCGTAGTTTCCCTTCCTCCCGGGCAATATTTCTCAGGACAAAACAATCGTCATTGAAAAATGTCACTGGGTACTTACCCATCAAAGGGCAATGTTAAAGTGCTCGCAATCGATGTCAGCCTCATAGTAAGTAATGCATTACGCTGGCACATTATAAGAAGATTACATCTATTAGTAACTGCTGTGTAGCATGCAAATGGCCTGCCCATGGGAGAGCAGATCATTTTAAACTTCAATATGTTACTAGCGGTGTCAAGTCTACACATAATCTGCACAAAGCCCCAGGCGCCAATGAGGCAAGATGCAATTAGGGGGAAATCGAATTCTACATAGTAAACAAAGAAGAATGTAAATGCCGGTTAAATTATAAAGCTAGAGAACAGTGGATAGTCGTTACCAGTGGCGCCATGCCCATTGAAGCTTGCCCCCTTCAATGGACATGATGCCACTGGTTTTTCATCTCGGGACTTTTCTATTTTATTGCTATTATTTTTACAATATGTACTGTATGTAGATATGATCATTTTGTATTATGAGTCAAATGAATTCTAAATATGTCATAGATCATACTTCAAAAAGACATACATTTCCCTATGGTAATGGCTTCTTTCAAAGTTCGCAACATCAGGCTGGCACACACACAGAACTCACTGACTTGTTATGAGTCAGTGCAGGGGGAGATTGATTAGCGGTGTGTTGCCGAAGTAGAGCATCAATCCCATTTCAAAAGTGTGTGAAAATCAGATGCTATTAGTTATACACACTTAATTGCATTTGAGATATATAGGCATAGTTTGCAAGATAGTTGGCTAACGTTAGTAGCCTACCAGCTAAAGTTATCCGTGATCCCTCCATCTGGTTGTTAAGCCTTCTGGATCGCTCTTGTCGTGACTTGTGATCATGTGGCGTAACCTACGCACCCAGAACATGTGACCACGGTGGTCTTCATTTTTATTTAATTTCTCAAATGTACAATCCTAGCGACATGAATAGCAGTAAATAACTAATAATTCAGGTAATAATTTGTAATGTGGACCGTAAAGACAGACTGTAGAGCAGAGCAGCAACCAGTAAGAACTTTTGACACTTTTGGAGCAGTTGTGCTGTTAAGGGGTGGACTTACTGTAGGATCACCCCTCAGATGCAATCTGGAACTGAAAGCTAACGGTAGACAAGTCGGATGCAGCCCATAAGAGTTTTTTTGTGCCCTACCAGTCTTTCTTTGCCAGGGACGCCACTGCAAATTACAAAACATTGCGTCATTATTTTCTTTTTTTTCTGGGGAAGGACCCCATGCCTCCCGCTCTAATTGTGCCCCCCCCCCCCAGAATTTTGGCTTTCATTACGCCCCTGGTCGTTACTATTACTTCCATTAATTGATAAAAACAAAATGTGACTGTAGAAGTAAGAAAGACATTGAGCCAGAATGTCCTGTCTCATTTATTTAATTTAAATGGACTGGAATTTTGAATTGTCTATTACATAGGACATAAAGTATACAGTATGCAGAAGATATTTTCAATATCTTCTTTTTCAGGCACAAAAAACATTTGAATTCCCATTCCCATTCAATAATCTGAATTTCAGAGTAAAGGGGAAAGGGTTTCTAATTTACGGAGTAGCCTAGATGCATGATTTATTCAGTGGCGTGATTTGCAGCACCACCTTGCTGCACAGAAGGGACAAAAGGACTCGGTCGCTGGTATTGGTCATATGACATACTGTATCATTTGTATCACACAGGATTTTTAACACAGAAACTCGGAATGGGAGTGTCACGACCACCATAATCTATATATTTATAAAAACGGTCTCGACTTGCCAACTCGTCACATGCGTGCTCAATGTTTTTAAGGGTTAGTCCCGCCCATTTATAGTGCTATTGGTCAGCTCGGCAAACATTAGTTTCTGAATGGAGCAAAAGGTGGTCTGTCTTCCGTGCTGACGTGTAAACCAGGAACTGCTATTTGAAGACGTGAGGTGTTGGCATTGTAGAAATTTTGATCAAAGTACAACAAAACGTCAACTTTTTCGTTTTGCGTGACCACGTACAGCAGCCAGTTGTTTCATAATGCAGAATAACCTCTTCTAAGCAACAGATTATCCACGCACAGTGTAAGTATGTTTAAAGACAAAATAGCAAGCTGAAAGTGCATCTCCATTTGATTTTCAATGTATTTGTGTGATACATACATGATAAGTTGGAATTCTTCATTTAGTGACATCACTACGGCTGAAGATTTCTAATGAAATGAAGAAGATTTCAGCCATTATTATTTATAAATAAACATTGCTATCTGGCTGGGCCATATAGATAGGTAATGTTAACAGCTTGGTTTGATCTGTATTTGTCCACTAACTAACTAACCTTGTAAAGTGCTATTTGTTTTTCACTTACATAGAGTCCGTGATTACTCCTGAAAACCTTTTTGTTCAAATCATCTAAGGGAATCTATTTTGCATACTGTGCTATTATCAGTCCAAATTGTTGATATCTTGGGTTTTAACAATTTTATATCAGCCTTGCAATTTACACTAGCTAAATATGGTTTATTTAAAGACACATGGACATGAAAATGTTAATCATAAGTGATTATCTCTTAGACTTAATACTTTTTTGTAGTTTTTGCTAGGCCTAGATATGAAACTGTCTTCTCTACCTTTGCTAAAACTCCTCTGCCCCCGTTGAGTAAACAATACAATATTATATTCTTATCACTTTGTCGTTTTATAACCTCCCATCTGCTGACAACTTTGATTTGCAAGCGGCAGAGAACAATAGTTGTACATACACCCTCTCTTCTACATGGCAGTGACTGTGTTGGAAATATAGCTGAAAATAGTGTTTTAAGAGTAAGGGAAAATTCAAGGATGCCAAGCCGTCTGTGCCCCATGAGAAGCCATTCATGAGCGCAGTCAGCCAGCCACGCTTCTCCAGCTTGGAAATTCAAATCTCTTTCTCACTCTTTCCTTATCCCCGGCCACACTTTAAGTCTCTCTACCTCGCTGTTGTTTTCTCTTACCTTTACCCTGCTTTTAACCTACTCTGCACTCCTGCAAGCAAACATTGTCTCCCACCTCTCACTGTAAAGCAGACTTTTGTTCTTTTTCTCTCACTATAATCGTTTTTTTATTAGAGCAGCAGGGCTGGGCCTATGTCCCGCGCCAAATGCTGAGGAATATTTGTCAAAGCCGACGGTTGGGCTCGAGGTCATTCTGCTTAAATCTTTCAGCTGGAGAATAGGTCAGAAGGGGTTTCAATATCGTCAGAAACCAAAAGCCTGCCCCCTGACTCACACCCGCTTTTTCCACTATTTTAAACAAAAGGCTACAGTATTGATTGATGCAGTGTTGTGAAGCGGTCTGGATGGAATTTAGACCAGCAATCTCGCTTAAAGAGAGCAGCATTGAATGGATCTAGCACACACGCACCCACATTCAGTACATGTTTAAGAAAACTGTACTAATAGAAATGGATATAGTTATATCTTGCATGTGGTAGCACAAGTAATGGGCATTTCACGTAACTGAGTAGGTGAGAACATCAAAAATAAGTACTTTTAAAATTAATGTTCTGACATGTCTGAAATCCATTTGTAATTTGCTTTATTCATGGCACCAATTTAATTACAGTGCTGGGCTTCCATTTCTTTTTGTTATGTCAGTAACATTATTAGGCAGCTGTTTAAAATGAGCATTTGCATACAGAAAGGAAAAACAACTGTAAAAATTCTGCTGCTGCTATGAATTATGTTGCATTACTCAAAGGCAAGACATTCAGTTATCAATTATAAGAATTTCTGTAATGTCTTAAAGTATGTGGTTACGAATCAAGTACTCTATTACTTGACTACTTTTGTGTGTTCCCATCCTCCGTGGGTGTACACACAGACACACTCTCACAGTTGAATTCATCCTGCCACATAGACGCATACACACTCATAATCATGTGACACAGTGCTGCTCTCCTTCCCCTTCTCTGTCTTTCTGTTCCCTGGGAAGTGAGAGATGTCGTGGTGCGAGGGGGAAATGGTGTTCGGCTAAATGAGACAGATAGGAAGTCGGCACGCTGTGAGCGTAGAGCGCGGAAGGCAGTGAGAATTCATTTCATTATGTCTCGTAGATGTGAAAGACACACCGCGTGCCTGATTGAAACAGACAACTCTTGTGTGGGCTGCAATACCGTACAGCCATGGTTCTTCAAAGTGTGGGTTGAGACCCCCAAAGGGTCAAGGGGGTGGGGTGGGGGTTGCGAGGCCATATAAAAATGTTTAGAACTCTTAAATTATTTTTGAATCTAGTTTTATAAAAATCAACTTTGTTCTTAGTTTGAAACACAACCTCCTTCCCTCACTTGTGCACACACATATCGGATTGGGAATTAATTAATTACTGTAGACCATCCTTGGTCTACAGTAATGGGAGCAACGCAGTGCCATGTGTTTTGATTGGACCAAATCATTAGCGGAAAGCTCCCCTGCTTATAAGCTCGGTCTTCTTCTCAGGTCAAGAATAGAAGGAGGTATGGGGAAGAAGGATGCCAGTGCGACCAATTTACCAGTCGAACAGTACCGAAAACAGATCGGTAAGTCAGCCTCTGTGTTTATGTCCTCTCTTTAAAGTAACCTTGCAGACTAAACCACCTCAGTCAAGTCATAAAGCAATGAACATTGATAAGAAGCCTATTAGATTTGTTTTGTCCAGCATGCTTATTGTTTTTAGGACAAATTCTTTTTTGTATTTCCTACAGTAAGCTGCTATATAGAAACAAGCAGTAGCCTTACTCCGTAAGTCACACATGATACTGTGTGGCATTGTCTAATTCTATACTGGCTACCCATGTCTTACTACATGGCTTTACATTTTGTAATCAATGACAATGCAAGAATTGGCATTATCTCTTTTGCCTAGTTCTGGAAACATTTACAATTTGTATTAGATTCAATGAGAACTTAAACCAAAGTGCCAGAAGACAGCGCTGGAAGTAATTACGCTAGTAGAGGGGGGGAAAAAAAAGCAGGGTTTTGAGGTCACATCAGTGACGGACAGTTCCAATTTTCGTAAAAAAAAAAAAAGGCCCCTTTGAAACCATGTCAGAAGTTGTTTTGTCAATGTTTAATTCCATACTAATCCGGATGGGGTATTTGGTTTCCCCCATATCCCCCCTAACATCACAAAGACCTAACTAACGCTGCATAGTAGGTATGAATCATGAGTTTGGTTCTCCCCAGCTGTGGTTGCTTAAGAATCACGACTTGGATCAAGTTGTTTTTATTTATTTATTTATTTTTTTGTCCTGTTTTTGTTTTCTTGCTGTGAAGAAAAAGCAAGAGTTTGCCAGTGGCAAAGCAAAAACATAAGAGCAGACACAAACACTTAGAGGAGCCATGCTTTCATCATTGGCGCACAGCTCCTATTTAAAAAGATTGCATACATGCTGTGTCACTGGGTGACATCATCATCATCTTCATGTTTATTTAACTTTTTTAATCAGAACCTTATTTCAAGATGACGTGCCAATTATTTGTCTCGGTAAACAATATATTTATATTGTATTTTCTTTAATTTAGTGAAATTTATTAAGTTGTACATAGACAAGATGACATGCTGATATCATTATCCTAAGAATGTTTACGATGACCTATTTAGCTATTGACAAATGTACTTGTTGTAAGTCGCGTTGGATAAATGCTCTAAATATAAATGGAAATAACAACCACAAAAAAACTATACTTATTGTCTTGTCAGAACTGTTTTTAGAGTAAGCTGCAGAACAGCAACGCAAATGTTCCATACTCAGTGTAGCTCTTGCATGAGTCAGTACTGAAGATTTATGAATTATATTATATGCAGCAAAAATTGTCCTGGGTTGTTTATATTCATTTTATTCGTACGGTGTTAAAATAGTGACATTGTCAAACTGACATAAATAACAATATTTGTCTTTGCGTGGTGCCAACGGTTGCCTGTTGAGTAATTCTGGTTTACTCTGGAAAGCTGTACGAGTTTGAGTCTCATAAAGCTGCATAACAGGCACGTGTGTTAAGGCATTGTGCAGCAGAATGGGATTATTTAGACCACAGATATTTCTTAAGTGTTGTCCATTGTGTAAAACCTGGCAGGTCCACCAAATGAGAGCCAGACATAACAAATCCATCTCCCTACCCATGGTTTTATCTTCATTCCTTCTTCCCCCCCCCCCCCCCCCTCCCCCCTTCCCCACTTCAATTTTTTCCCCCACTGCACGTCTCATCACTTGTTTAAAAAAAATGTTACACGGGGTCAGGGGCACTTACGTTTTTTTTCCTACAGTACCTCAAAATCCCCTTCCCCTCAACCACCCCATCTCTTCATTTTTATTTTATTTGAAATGAACAGCCATGAGGTAAAGTGGCCGTGCCTTTCGGAGATGGAACAGGGCAGTGCGTGGTTATTTGAAATTGTAATAGGGTGGGTAATTTGCGGCGTGTCAGGAGTGGTCCATGCTAGTTGTTGAGATTTATCTTCTCTGCTGGAATGGTTTTGTCGCGTCAGATAGCTCTCAATGGGCCCCAGTTGATGCACTATTTATAAAATAGTGCATCAAGCTGCAAATCAAGCTGCAAATCTGAGCTACAATATGATGTTTTAGACATAATTATGACAAAAAATTTCTAAATGATCAAATAAATAAATAAATTGCACAATAGACCCCAGAGTGAATTCATGATACTACTGCAATTAATGCATATTTTGGAGTATCAATACCTCTTATGCATCTTTAAAACTGATTATTTATCTTTAACTTAACTGACATAACAGCCATAGAGGTAGCCTAAAATGACCATCTCTACCTCATACTGCTAGGACCACAAGCCTTTTTCTTTTTTAAGACCAAAAAAAGATTGGATACATATAAAAAAAAAGGAATATATACACTGCTAGTGTCTTTGTCGCATGAGGCGTTACCTGCAGCCCGTTCAGGTTGCGTGTGTGTGTGTGTGTGTGTGTGTGTGTGTGTGTGTGTGTGGCATATAGAATCTTAAAAATCATGGAGACTTACGTGAGATTCAAATAGTTTCATAGCTTCAGAATGGAGGTTACAATGTTTAACATAGTCTGGGAACTATGTTTTGCAGGGAAAACCTTTTTATTTGTATTTTTCAAATATACAATAACAATGGGCTGCAGCAGCAGCAAACTTCTCGCTCTCCACTCATGATGTGAACGACAGGCCTAAAACACTCCCACATATCTTGATGTCCGCCTCCAGTTCCGCAACTGGCACCCTGGCAGATGCCAGCGATCCACACCATGCGGTCAGCGACTATTTGGCGCGCACGCCAGACAGACACAGAATCACTGGGGAACTGTCAGACATGCTGTCAACATGTTGCCCAGCTTGTCTCAGAGCTGTTTCAGAGCGGAGGACGGCGGAAAACCAAATCTCCCCATCATGTGCTACACACTTAGGACAGCTAGTCCATGTTACACCTCCCCTAACTCTGTGTCTCTTCTCACCCCCTCACTTGGTGGCTTTTCTGGTTTAAACTTGCAAAGCAAGACCCACACATATTATTCCTTTCCCTTTTCGAGTGCTCGGAGCGTGTAGCTAATTTTAGCTAATGCCAAAGATGTGCTTCGAAACACCAAGTAAAATAATGTCTCAAAGAAAACCTGTTGTGACCTCAGCCTGTTCATCAGACTGGATTGGCACAACAAATGTTAAAAAAAAATAATCTTGAACGCATCCGTACGAAACCCAGTTGTGTGTTGACTCGGATGAGACCGTCTTGACTTGTCCTTCTGACGTGAAATTGGCGGTCACTTCAATGGAAGGCACTCTCGTGGAAGCATCGCAGCAGGCGCGCTAAGGCTGCCTGACAAGGTAATGTTCCTCAGAGCCAGCACATTGTAGTCGCTGTACAGGGGGACATTGATGTCTTTTCAGTGTGGGAGGCAGAGGCAGGGCCTCGGGAAGCAGCAGGTAGATAATGGGTGACTGCGACCGTCTACAGTGCCAATACAGCAGGAGGAGGCGGGCAGCGATGACTAATAGGAGTGCTCTTAAGCCCCAGTGCAATAACATCGGTACTCGCTGTGTGCGAGCTCCAGACCTACACAAACAAACCACGGGAGGGAAACACTTTAAGAAGACAGTGACTCTAACAACAACTGCAGCTTTTTCACAGCTGGTTGTAAATGTCTGGTATTGCTCATCCAAATGAGCAATTCACACTGTTATATGTTGCAAATATCTGTTGATATTCATAGCAGATGGCCATGGGTGGGCCATCTGCAGGTCCCACCCCACTGAAAGAAAATAATATGTTCATAGCTCGTAAAGTAACAGCTTTTTATTTTATTTATTGCGAAACATAATTGATCAAAAATACATAAACAGTCAAATATACAATCGGCAAACGTATAAACATTAATGATTTCCAAAAGTTTCTCAAAATTTTGAGAAATTTCTTACAGCTCGCATTTGGACAGCCACAGTTGTGTTGAGTTTCAGTGAATTATTGTAGGCTACTCAAGTGTAATCACTGTAGACTTGGAACAGGACGGTGTCTTAACAAGTTTCCTTTCCCACACAACAAAACAGCACAGATTCGTGTTGTGAAGGTAGACTAGTGAGTTTTAACCCTTTCACCAATTATGCTTTGCGCCGCATCAGTTGTTACTTGTTAACAAACACCAATTATGCATTACCCCGTGCCAGTTGTCTTGCTTGTTAAAAGAAGAGATGCGCGAAAATATACCAAATTAGATCTTTCCGCAAATTCAAAATACTAAATGTGTTGAAATGCAACAGGAAATGCTAGTGGTGGGACACAATGTATTTAACAGCATGAAAGGAAGTGCTGTAGGTTTGGATTACGCTAAAAGTGCCCACAGTGTTTGGTCTCTAGCATGAAAGCTTGTAACTACTGGATGTCCTCTACATGCAAATCTATAATTTGCCCGGTCCACATTCTCCCCACAATAAATAAGAGCTAAATCCCACCAGTGTAGCAATTATAGCAGCTGTGGTATTTCCAAATGTGATTTTTACTTCCCTGCAAAATACAAATGTCAAAAGGCACGAGTGTAAATATAATTGAATTTGGTTTCCAAATGTTGTATTGCCCTGTCACTTACCAGTGAAGTGACGCGTGTTTTCATCTCCGCATGTTTACACGGAGGACACTTCAAATATAAATACATATATTTTCTCACTGTTGCAGATGCGTTCAGCTGCTAGTTATTCTGGGGGGGGGGGGGGGGGGGGGGGGGGGGGGGGGGGGGGGGGGGGGGGGGGGGGGGGGGGGGGGGGGGGG
>JAOEHI010003667.1:0-10593 GCA_025447815.1 Percopsis transmontana
GTCTGTCTGTCTGTCTGTCTGCCTGTCTGTCTGTCTGTCTGTCTGTCTGTCTGTCTGTCTGTCTGTCTGTCTGTCTGCCTGTCTGTCTGTGTCTGTCTGTCTGTCTCTCCGCCTGTCTGTCTGTCGGTCTGTCTGACGCTTGTCCTTTTCTTCACGTCTTCTCCCGCCTCTCTCTTCACCCCTCTTTCCATCCATCCTCTCCCCTCTCTCTCCCCCCTCTCTCCCCCCTCTCTCCCCCCTCTCTCCGCCCTCTCTCTGCCGTCAGATCCCCCACGTCAAGATCGGCCCGGAGGAGACCCCCAAGTTGCCTTACTTGCGGTTCGCCTCGGTGACCCTGTACCCTAGCAACGAAGACCTGAGCCTGGCCATCGCCGCCATGCTGCGCTCCTTCGGCTACCCGACCGCCAGCCTCATCTGTGCCAAGGCCGAGTGTGAGTGTGTGCCGCTCCCCCTTCCCGCGTTCTGTTTCCCCGGGGACGTCATAAAGACACGTGACATAGTCCATGGGACCACAGCAAGAAGGATGGATCTTAATAAATTAATAAGATCAACAGAAAAGAAGGTGTAATGTAATATACGATTAGCTAGGGCTGTGCTAAAAAATCGATACAGCAGTATATCGCGATATTTACTTTCGCGATATACTGCATCGATTTCCAGCCAAAATCGATTACCGTTCACGTTTTAAACGGTGTGTGAACTACAACCTCCGTTCCTCAAGATGTCGCAGTACGGCTAGTTGCCTAGAATCATTTCTGGTAGAGTGAAATTTGGATGCAACATGACGGAGGCAGCTGACGAAATGACAGCGGCTTGTTAAAAATATAAAGCCGATGTGTTGTATTTTAGCTCTCTTTTTACATTTTCAGTGAACTATGTGGAATATATCGCAATACGTATCGTATCGTGAAGTCCTTGCCAAAACCCAGCCCTACGATTAGCGGATGCTTCTATCCAAAGTGACTTACAATTACAATGGAGCTGATAGGGGTTTGGCATCTTGCTCATGGATGCTCTCGCAGGTTAGCTGACTCTGGGGCTTGAACCCATGACCCTCTGGCTGGGAGTCCAACACCTAGACCACTAGACTATCCTGCCCCCTAGAGCTAAAAAAATTGATAAGATCAACAAAAAAGAAGTCTAATGTAATATACGATTAGCGGACGCTTTTATCCAAAGTGACTTACAGCATGTACACAATTACAATTAAGAGTATTACAAGGAGCAGGTAGGGGTTAGGCATCTTGCTCAAGATGCTTACAGGTAGGCCGGGCTTGTTGGGGATCAAACCCACGACCTTCCGGTGTGAATCAACCACCCTAACCACTCTAAAGACTAGACTATCCTGCTCCTATAAAGTATAGTTGGTGTTAAAGTAGCACTCCTCGATTAATACTGTAGACAGATTGAAGCTTGAAGTTTTTATCAATGCCCTCAAACAGTGGGTGGGCTGGCCTCATCTACTGACAAGGATACTGTGTGTGTGTGTGTGTGTGTGTGCCTCCACAGTTGTTCTCGCACTTTTGTTTTTTACCCTCTCTGCGCTCATTTTCCCCTCCACATCCCTTTATATCCTCCACTGAAGCAGCAGCGCTCCTGGTTGAAGGCTAAGAACATATCGTCTCACAGCCCTTTATGTCAGAGCAGACTCTTTACTCTTTTAGCACTGCATTTACATTTATGTGGCCCCATCCATCTCCCGTATAAGGGCGTACCATCGCCAGGTGATACAGCTTTATAAGCCCGCGGTAATTACGGCCTTACGTTCTAGCTACCTGTCGGGGGCAACGCATCCGTTATGAAGGGTGTTCACTCAAGGCGAGGTTTAGCCATCGCGTCTTTGTAATCGGCACAACCTGGAGTTTTATAAGTGTCCTTGTGCGCGCTAGTGAACTCACACCATGCCCTGGGGCTTCGGTCTAGAGTTTGCCCTGGCAGGCAAAAAAGGGTTTATCTCCCTGGACAAATGAAATACTGCATTATTATTATTATTGCGTCGCGCTCAGTTCGATCTGTCACTACGCCAACAAGCTAGCCAATATCCTGCCCAAAACCCGATCCAATCTGTCTCTCGTCCAATCAACTTGCTGGCTGTTCACTCAGTGCGGTGTTCAGGCGCAGGGCTGCATTTCTGCCTGCCAATCATTTATTCATGCCGTCAGGTCAGGGCCAGTCAGTCAATTCGTCAGCCGGTGGATTAGCAGGCTTCTTTTAGGAGTGGATAAGGGCTTCCTTTGGGGAACGCTAACTCTCTGCCCGAGCGCTCTGGTCCGGTCCAAGGTCGGGCACACGACCATACTCTAAATCACTGCTCAAACTGCGGGAGGCTTCTGGGGCGGGCGTGAGATGATTTAAAAGATTTTTATGTAATCTTTATCATTGCAGCACTTCTTTTTCAGTCTATCTTTTTTTTTCTTTTTTACCTCTATGTTTGTTTGATTATCTAAAATGCGGATGCACGTTTCTGTGTTGTTTATGGTTGTTTATAGTGTATACACACTGCATGTTTATTCTGTTATGTTATGCTATTGAAAGAGGTGGACCACCTCGGACATTCTCCGCTAGCTTGTGCTAGCGCCTGTTGTTGATCTGACCTGACTGCCGTCAACCTCTCCTGTGTCCCCTTATCGCCATTAGCCCCCCCCCCCCGCCTCACTGTTGCCTCTACTTCCAGCTCGTCTTTTCTTTTCCCTTTTCTCCTTCGCTCTTCCTCTCTCTCCCCCCTCTCTCTCCTTCAAGCCTTCCCTTTCTCTTGTTCTCCTTCACTCTTCCTCTCTCTCCCCCCTCTCTCTCCTTCAAGCCTTCCCTTTCCCTTGTTCTCCTTCGCCCCTCATTTCCCTCCCGTCCTCCTCCGTCTCTCATTTCTTCCAGACCGTTGCGTCGGTACGACTCCTTAGTTTTAGATGCTGCTCTGGGGGTGGAGCACGTGGGCCCGGGGCCCATCTCCGCGGCGTGTTAACAGCAGCGTTTAACGCTCCGCTATTGTTTTCATTGTGCATTGTGCTGCGGACCGGTTAAACCCAGCCGTGCATTATGGGTAGTTTATGGCTGCGATTAGCTCAGACACGCTTCTTGGTTTTTATCGGGGGTGGCGGGGGGTAATTGGTTGGAGGCCTGTCGGTCCCCGAGTGTTAAGAAATGGGGTAATAACACAAAGTTCTAAAGTTTATTTAATGGATTCTCTGAGTTTGAAAGGCTTTGTCTGTCTGTCTGTCTGTCTGTCTGCCTGGCTGTCTGCCTGCCTGTCTGTCTGCCTGCCTGTCTGCCTGTCTGTCTGTCTGCCTGCCTGTCTGTCTGCCTGCCTGTCTGTCTGTCTGTCTGTCTGCCTGCCTGCCTGCCTGCCTGCCTGCCTGCCTGCCTGCCTGTCTGTCTGTCTGTCTGTCTGTCTGCCTGCCTGTCTGTCTGCCTGTCTGCCTGTCTTTCTGTCTGCCTGTCTGCCTGGCTGTCTGCCTGGCTGTCTGCCTGCCTGTCTGTCTGCCTGTCTGCCTGTCTGCCTGCCTGTCTATCTGCCTGTCTATCTGTCTGCCTGCCTGTCTGCCTGTCTATCTGTCTGTCTGCCTGTCTGTCTGAGGAAACATCCACCCAATACCTTTCAACTTTTAAACTGTCCGTAGAAACTTCCTATTTCTCGGCTCCTCCCACTCAGGCCTGCTGCGATTGGAGGAGCTGGTGCGGCGTTTCCTGATCTCCAGGGAGACGCTGTCGGTGCGCATGCTGGAGGACAACCTCGACCCCACCCCGCTGCTGAAGGAGATCCGCGACGACAAGGTGGCCACCATCATCATCGACGCCAACGCCTCCATCTCCTACCACATCCTCAGGAAGGTCAGTGCGCTCAAGGCGCTGCCACGGTGTGTCTAATGCTAAATAGGTAAGACTGTAGAAGTGAGACTGGCTCACATGAACCCGACACGTTCAACCAGGAGCCCAACATAGACTGCAGCAAGTAAGCTAAGTAGTTTATAGTAATAATAACTGGAACTCCGCAAACATACGTTTACACCCAAAGGAGAATCTGATTTGGGAGTGGGAGAGCGTGTGTGTTTCGGAGAAGGTTTTTTTTTAAGTCAGAAGATAAAGGTGAAATGTGCAAAACCAGGTTCATTTCATTTCCTTCCTGTGTCCCGTCGGTGACGTGGGTGTTTTTGTTCCTCCCCTCTCAGGCCAACGAGCTGGGGATGATGTCAGCCTTCTACAAGTACATCCTGACCACCATGGTAACGCACCGACCTCATCTGTTCCCTAAATACGTTACTTCCTGTCTCCTGAACAGTCTCTCTCTTCTTGTCAGCTAGCACTACCCTTTACTCTCTAATGCCTTTTTTCCCTATCCATTGTTTCTCCTTTCCCTCTCAACTGACTTGCACGTTTTCCCGCCTTTTACTTTTCACCGTTTTGATAATTATCATGTAAAAAAAACCTGACATTCCTAGAGAGAGAGAGAGAGAGAGAGAGAGACCCACAACACTCTTGGGTAGAAATAGCTGTTTAGATAGTTAGCTTGTTTGGCATTAATGTTTTAGTGTGAACGTGTTCACACATCAAAACAAGCTGCTCTGAAAGGACGGAAGTAAAAAAATCCCCATTCCGCTTGTCTCTTACCCTCCCCTATAAGCTCCCTGGCCTCCCTCTCTGTCTCCTCCCGCCCACCCACAAGTCCTCATCTCATCAGAAATGCACGGCGGCCCGGCCGCCGTTTGTCAACGTTATGACTTCTCTGCCGGGTGGCATGCCCTTGTGCGGGGAGACTTACGTGGATAATAACTCGTCTAAATCTGAGCCTCGTCCACCAATACTGTTGTGCCAGAGCCGCTCGCAAGGGCTCCTCATGCTGGGCTCACGGTGAAGGGCGAAACCGCAGCGCTTTAGCAAAGGAACTGGACAGGAACCAGGAAGTTCTGTGAAATATGACCCGGCCATCCTCGCTCTTTTAGTTGACCCCTTCAGCAGCCAACGAAGAAACCAAAAAAAAAAAAAAGGATCTGTCTTCTCTAAACAGGAGCACTAGAAAAAGGACCCTGAGCTAGTGATATATTTAATTGTATTCCGGTGGCAATTCACTCAGCACACGCGGGTTCAGTTTTAACCCGTCGTGAGAAGGCCGGGGATGTTCCGAGGCAGCTGTTGGTCGTTGATATTGTCGAAAGGTAAACGCAAAAGTGACTCGCTCATCTCATTGGGGCGTGCGCGGGCCCTCCTGTGCTGTTAGCGCGGCGGTGAACTGGCATCCCGTCCACCCACGCAGGTGGGATGACTTCATCTGGATAATTAGCGCCCTTCTCGGGGGCTGTGTGGGCGTGTACAGACGCTCTTGATTGACACCACAATGACTTCCTCTTTTGACTACGTATCTGTCAGTCTGCGATGTGTGAGCAAGCAGCGCTACGCCCGGCGTCAACCTGACTATAGTTTAATCAGCCAGAAGAACTCATAACACCTGGTGGGTGCCCATGTCTTTATAAAGGCAGCGCTTTATTCTGATCCTCGTCCTAACCTTCCATTTGTGAAGATATTTACATTTACATTTTTACGTTTACAGCATTTGGCAGACGCTTTTATCCAAAGCGACTTACAGTCGGTGCATTTGTCAACAGTTGTACCGGTTAACCACCAGTTTTTGCAAGCTGATAACCTTCTCCTAGGATAAGGACAGCATCGTGTAACCATGGTTACTTCACTTATGCATTTGCACATCGCCACTCGAAGGTTTATCATTCATTCCTTAAAAGTTATCATTCACACTTCAAGTTATTCATTCTTCAAACAGTAAATAATTGCTAGCTGTAAAGTGCTTAGTACTTTAAGAGCTGATCTAGCAGAGTAGAAAGAAGGATTTTCATTTTTTTTTTAATTTAAAACATTTTTAAAGGAGAGGAAAGGAGCATATAATAAGGATTGTTAGTGTCATTAGTGCTATGAAGTAGAGAGATCTTAGTGTCATTAGTGCTATGAAGTAGAGAGATCTTAGTGTCATTAGTGCTATGAAGAGATCAGTGGCCGAGGGACCGAGATATGATGGCTTGTCTCATTCCTGCATTGCAGGGTTGGACTAACAGGGTTGGTGATGTTGCTCTGTCGGGCGGCTTGTCTTCGGACAGTGGTTATGGCTCGACAGGGGGGCAAGTAGGAGGCCGTGTTAGACAGCAGGAAGGTGTAATGGTGGAGTTGGAGGCAAGCTGTTGCAACAATGTGGGGAGGGAGGAACTCAGAACAAAGGGCCATAAATCATCACAAACGCTTTCTGCTGGTGATGGAGTTGTTTGCAGTCATAGTTGTTTTTCCTTTTGTAGCTCAGCTGACGCTGTCTTCCAAAGTGACAGTAGAGTAGCGGCAGTAGAATGAGCTTCCATTACTGAAAACATTCTTGTGCCAGTGTCATTGAAGACGCGCGCCTCTGAAACTATATCAAAAATAAAGAACGTCTGTAAAGTCAAAAAGTACTGAAAATATATTTAGTCGAACGTAGGAGGGAGAATGATACCCTCATGTGTTTGTACTCATGTACATACCGCCTATACACCACAGGTCAAATATCATTTTAAGGGCATTCTGGGCGTTATCCTGTATGTATTTGCATAGTGATGTCTCTGTTTGCTGAGTTTCAAAGGCTATATTTGACATTCATGTATAAACAATATCGTGGCCTGGCTTAGATGTATTTATTTGATTTAATGTCGGGCGTGCCTGTCAATCAATCAAGCTTCATTCATGTAGCAGGTAGCAGCTGTCACTCGAATGCAACATGCTTTACATTGGACCAGGTAATAAAACAACACTTAGGAGGCAGAGTCATACTATAACCATTAAAATAATTAGTAATGGAATAAAAAGACACACAAGTCTGCGGTATGCAGTTCCTAAAAATCATCGAGAAAATGATTATGCGCAATTATAATTCAAACACAAATAATATGGTCGGCTCTCCTCTGGCCCACTCCACTCTGTCACGGCTGGCAAGGCCTACGGAGGGATGCTGGTCTTGGCCGAGACTCCGGCTGATTTGGCAGGAGGAGAGCGCGTCAACAACAACAGCAGTGGCTTCACCGCGAGCTGCAAAACGATTAAGTAAATATTTCCTGGATTCAGGGGGAATGGGTCAAAATAGAGGGAATTAACCTCTCGTTGGCCCACCGGCAGGCCTGCACTCGGCGGTACGAGCCCCGCGCGTAATGTAATCAAATCATTCCTCCACAATTGATCGTTTGAATGCCCGTATGGTCGTCTTGCTGGTCCGGCATTATTCAGAGGCGTGATTGTGCGTCGCCGTCCTCCGCCAAAATCCTCTCTCGCCGTCTCGCTGTCCTGATTATCTCTTGTTCACGGCGACGGCCGTTAAGTGTCCTGGCCGGCTCCGATCGTTTAGAAGTTGCTCCAGATGGAGAGTTTTGCTTGCATAGTGTTGCTAATTTAATCTGCAATCTTTAATCGGCTGTCCTGCAATTAGAAACCTGGACAACTGGTGTACAACTAAGCAGCGAGCAATTTCTTACTTACTCTTAACTAAGTTTGACAGAGAATTTTTGTCCCATCATGGCGACATTGAGGCTTTAAAGAGAGGCGTTGTTGCAAGCAGTCACGAGAGATCAGTGCACAAATCGCGTGGGGAAGATCACATGACCCAGTCAGACCATTACGAGACGGTTAACGGCCCATTCGGCTCTGATAGCATGTTAGAGGAGTAGCTCGTGAAGCCGAACTAGCTTGAAAACAAAACGTATCTTCACCACGTTGTTCACCGACGGCGACCACCATTACCACCATTGCTGAACGCAGGTGCGAGGGTCGACGCCGCACACACAATTACCGCTGTGTCACCGTAATAACCATCTATGACGGGTGGGGGTAATGGTGAAGGAGGCCACATCATGTTGCACCTGTGGTGGCTGGTGGAGGATTTATGCATTTACAGCAAAAAACGATATTTTGTTATTCTGGAATTTGTGATTCCATAGCAGCCATTAAAGCCCCCACGCTAGTGGTCACAGCTAAAGCTAGCTACATGTACTTCTTTGATGCTTATCTCCATTAGTTTCCCTACCTGGCTCACTGATTTACAATTTTTTAATGATTTTTCTGTCTTTTTTTCTCCCTTCCACTGTCGTGTCTGTTTGGTTTCCTCCCCCACTGCTTTCTTAAATTCACTTTGTTTTCTGCATGTGGCAAAACAAATGCATTCCCTGTCATCTTCAAGTCTCCGTTTTCTCTCCGTTCACCCCTCGTGCTTCCCTCTCTCCTGTCGGGACTTGCTGTTTAGATCAAGTTGTTCTGTTCATCTTGCGTAAAGCATCTCTCATTTCCCCCGCTTCCTCTCGGCCCTGTGTTCTTTTACTTCCTCCCTCTGTCGTGTCAACGCGCCTCTGTTATTTACCTCCCTCCCTCTGTCTGTCCATCTCTCCGTCTGTCCTTTCCTTCGCCGCGTGTCCTGTCTTTTCTCCTGTCCTCCTGTGCCGCCTGCCTCCACTTTTCACCTCCTCTCGTTCGTCCGCAGGACTTTCCTCTGCTGCACCTGGACAACGTTGTAGACGAGCAGTCGAACATCGTAGGCTTCTCCATGCTCAACAACAGCCACCCCTTCTACCTGGAGTTCCTCAGGAGCCTTAACCTCTCGTGGAGGGAGGGCTGCCAAATCAGCCCCTACCCCGGACCGTCGGTGAGGGCTGATCCCAAGTCAGACTTTAAATCTTCGGGTTTGAATCTGAGCTCACACCGAGGGCGTCGGCCATTTTGTAGCGCCATGGCCTATTGAACAATCTGTCTCCCTATGTCGTTCACTGTATTATTACCCGTAGTGCACCGTGCACGTAGTGTACAGCCAATGCACGTTGCTTCCAAGCTAAGTACCACAACACAAAGCGGTTTCCTTCACCTCCCGAGTCAAGATGGTGGAAAGTACAGTGGCTCACTTTTCTCTTTGAATATATTTCCTCTCAGCTAAGATGTAAATGTGCCCTTCAAGCATATAGCCGCTGTATCCTGTAAGTGCGTTTAACAATTCAAAGTCCAATTATTTATTGATGTCTGAGATTTACTGACGTCCCAGTCCAGCTGGACTTGACTTAAGTCAGTTTGACTTGACCCCACTTTACTGTGACTTGGGACTGGCTGGTGACGATGACATAATAACTTGTGATTTACTTGTGACTCGAGGGGGACTCGCACTGGCTTTTATAATAAATAATATAATAAATATTATTTACAAGCATTTTTCAAAACTTACTTTTGTCTCTCTCTCTCTCTCTCACTCTTACTCTCTCTCTCTCTCTCACTCTGTCTCTCTCACTCTGTCTCTCTTTCTCTCTCTCTGTGTCTCTCACTCTCTCTCTCACTCTTACTCTCTCTCTCACTCTGTCTCTCTCACTCTGTCTCTCTCTCTCTTTCTTACTCTCTCTCTGTCTCTCTCACTCTGTCTCTCTCTCCCTCTCTCTAACTCACTCTGTCTCTCTCTCTCTCTTTCTTACTCTCTCTCGGTCTCTCTCACTCTGTCTCTCTCTCTCTTTCTTACTCTCTCTCTGTCTCTCTCACTCTGTCTCTCTCTCTCCCTCTCTCTAACTCACTCTGTCTCTCTCACTCTCTCTCTCTCTCACACACTGTCTCTCTCTCACTCTCTCTCACACACTCTATCTCTCTCTCTCTCTCTATCCAAACCTGTATATTCTCTCCATCACCTGGCTTTCTAGCCATTTATCTACCTGTCTCTGTAATGAAATGATCCATTAAGGGAACTCAATCTGTTCGATGTTGTTTGTGACATTGGGGCTGGATTCAACACAACTATTATATCTGAGCACCATGTTTATGGGGAATTATCATTATGACAGCAGAGCTTGTCTGAATCACTGTAGTAGCAATAATTACGGCACACTAAACACATCCGGGTGCTATTATATACTTTCACTGTCAGAGCGTTTAACAAAATGGCCTGTATACGTGGTGGTTGTTCTGATTTTAACAGGCATTTTGAAGATTATGAGTATGGTTATGCTTTTAATACTTTGTTTATTCACCCAGAAGTTGGAAGTTCTTTGCAAATTGGTGTGTGGGCTGACTTTAGAGTACTTGTTTAACGGGATAATAATGCTTATTGATAAAGGTAATTACTTAAGCATGACATAATATATCATTATCATATAACAAGCAAAAGTATTATATGTATACACCTGTTATTAACAGTTAACAGTATGTTTTTTTTAATTTCCTTCAAACTGAACGACGACAAAAGACTCTTGTGATACATTTCTACACTGCAAAAATACTCTATTGCCATGACAATAACGAATCATGTCCATTTGCAATGTGCCCGTCAGATGGTAGGCTAGACTTTGGAGGCTTTTACCTGCCATTTGGCATTTCGGTGGCATTCCGGTGGCTGTCGGATATCAGAGATCTGTTCCCCTCTATACAGACTCCAGAGCGTTCACGCTGCTGGACTATACATCAGCACTCTCTAGAACAATAGATGAACACTCTAGAACAATAGAGGAACACTCTAGAACAATAGAGGAACACTCTAGAACATTAGATGAACACTCTAGAACAATAGAGGAACACTCTAGAACAATAGAGGAACACTCTAGAACATTAGATGAACACTCT
>JAOEHI010003668.1:0-10593 GCA_025447815.1 Percopsis transmontana
GAGCAGGTAGGGGTTAGGCATCTTGCTCAAGGATGCTTACAGGTAGGCCAGCTCTGGGGATCGAACCCACGACCTTCCAGCTGGGAGTCCAACACCCAGACCACTAGACTATCCTCCCCCCTACTGGCTGGGAGTCCAACGCCCAGACCACTAGACTATCCTGCCCCCTACTGGCTGGGAGTACAACGCCCAGACCACTAGACTATCCTGACCTATTGACCTATTGCATACGTATACAGTATATGATGGAATAGGGACACTTCCATTCATGTCATCCATCAATATTTCAGACAACACTGTCTTTTAGAAATAGAACAGATCAGAAAAAAGAGATTTACAGACTTTAACTTAACAGTAACCTGTAATGTGTTAGAGAGAATATAATGCTAAATCTGGGAATAAATCCACACATGACTGTCTATCCATTATAGTTTCCTAGCTATGATAAAGTTTAACCTCAAATGTATTAAAATAATTATGCCCCCTTCTAATAAAATATAGCGCCTCACTGACCTCTCTGGGCTTTGCCTTGGCTTTTGATTGGTTCTTACGCACTGGGCTGAGACTCGGAGCCACAGGGCTCTCTGTGATTGGACTAGACAAAGCAGGCAGGCTCATCGTATGTGGGGAGTCCTTTTGCTTCTTTTTCTGTTAGAAAAGACACACACAGACACACAGATATGAATAACAGTCTATTGGCCAGATTTACTGTACATATTCATGCAGACGTACGTGTTCACACACACACACACACACACACGCACAGGGTGGGATAGTGCCAGGCGGGCTGCCGTTGTCCTTTCTTGTAAACAACATGGCACAGACAGCAGGGGACTGCCGCAGTGACTGAAGTACAAGGAAACCCTGCTGGCGCGCGCACACACACACGCGCACGCACGCACACACACACACACACACGAATGAACATCGAGGTGTCAAGGGAGGGATGAGGCGTGAAGAAGCATTCTGAAGGAGACGTGAAGGGAAAGCTCAGCCAGTCAGCCGGTACTGACGTACCTTCACCAGGTCTTTCCCCTCCCTGCAGGGCGGGGGCGCTCTGGGCCTGGAGACGGGTTTAGGGGTGAGCGGCGGTGCCGAGGCGGACGGAGAGCTCTGACTGGCGGAGGCTGAAGGAGAGACCTGATTGGCTGAGGCGGTGGCGTCGTGCAGGAAGATCCTCTCACTGCGCCGGCGGGTCCATCCTTCTTCTTCGCTGAACCCTCCGAGCCCCGAGCCCGCGCCGAGGTCGAGGCTGAATCGCCGCGGCGACCGGGGCGAGGGGCGCGGCTTGGGCGGGGGCTTGCGTTTGAGCGGCTGGGCGTCGTCCCGCTTGGCGGGGCTGGTCTGGTCGAGGCGGCGGGTTGCCGGGGGCAATAGGGGGAGCTCCGGGGCGGAGCGTTTGCCATGCAGCAACGAGGGGAACTTCCTCAGCCTCAGGCCAGAGCCTGAATCTGACCACTCACACTCTGACGAACCTGGCGGGAAGAGAGAGGAAAGATTTATTTACACACACAGCTCCGTATGTCTAAAACAGAAGGTGACCACTGGTTTGCACACATAAGACGTGCATACTTACAAACAAAAATAGATACAAAATATGCAATGGCTATAAAGTCATGCCAAGAAACACAAAGCAAATAAAGTAATGTAATAAAGGGATTCTTGTCTGGATCAATATAGTGTTGAATGGGAATATTGATCCATTTGAAAGGAATAAATAATTCAACACGGAATCATTACCTGCACCTGGATGCGAGACAATGAAAATGTATGAATATTTAACCACGAATCAATAGCATAATCTAACCCAAATCGTCAAGCAGAGAAAACTGCTCAACAGCAAACCCTTAGAATTAGGACAAGATTATCATCAGGGAAACAATGAAAGAAGAACATGGTCTATCAATGATTTCTTTGCCCTTACTATTGTGAAATTATTCCATGCCCTCTGCTCATTTCCAGTCAAGTCATAAAACTATTTATTATTATGAAATAATAAATAATTTATTATGCTCTTTAATTAATTAACTTAATTGATTGTAAGTCATAGAATATTGATAATCACTATAAAAACATTTTAGTTGTGAGATTGTTTGTTGCTTTGTTTGTTTTTACCCAGAGTGCTTTGCCTGCTCCGATGCTTGTTGTCATAGTAAAGGGTCAAAGGGGCAGCGTTCACAGGAAGCGCGCTCGCTGCAAACCTTGCCAACAACCCGAGCCCACTCTCCTCACATTCGCTGTCCTCCAAAACCGATTCTTCCACATCGTCTTCATCATCATCATCGCCTTCAGAGGAAGATTCTGTGTTTCACAGGGAAGGGTCGTGTTACTCAGAGACACAAGTGACTCCCCCACTGGTAAACACTAGGTCAAGGGTCATTTAACCCTATTGTCCATTGTGTCTGGGGAAAAAACGCGGCACAATCGTTTAGTGGAATGGGTCATTTTTCAAAGGAAGCCAAGACAAGATACATGGCTGAATATAAGGGGCCCTGCAGTAGAAGCCCTGGCCTCGCTAGGAGTTCTTTACACCAATGTCGTTCTACCTGGGCAAATGCACAGAACACACATACATATGCGCTGTTGCAACTCTAACAATTTAAGTATGTCTGGGTCCCAGCAATAATGGCGGCGAAAGAGAGAAGAAGAGAAAGACGAATTGCCCAAACCACTTGATACGGTATAAGCAAAATACAGCAAGAAAAACAAACGGGCTCGACACATGCATATGGGTTGCTCCACACACACGCACGCACAGCTGCTGAGGCCATCAGAGCAAAAATACTGATTCAGATATAATTTATTATTAAAACCTCTTCAGTAGGATGTGACAGCGAGGGAGAGAGAGGGACAGGGGAAGCGAGAGAGAAAGAGAAGAGAAATGAGAGTGAAAACCAAGAACTGAGAAATTGCAAGGACCCACTTTAATGTTCTCCAATAATACAGTGAACGTGGAACAGCCAACGCACATGCGGGCAAAGCACAGATTGTACAGCAGAGAAGAGAGCCGACAGTAGAGTGGCGTTGGTTAAGCTGTGTTTGGAAGTTAGGTCCATGGCAAAAAACCGGTTAGAGTTGACATTGGGGTGGATGCACAGTACAAGATTGCTTTGGACTATCAAGTACCACAGATGCGATTACTGTTTGATTACTGAGACTCTGTCATCAGTCACAAGACAACTTAACGATTATGAGAAAATTAACTTTCCTCAAATTTGTAAAAGTGCTTCATCTTTTGCAAATTTCACAGATGTAAACTTTTATAAAACACTTTTATATAAAAGGGGAAATTAAAACGGAAATGATTCTCAAATGTGAGAGCAGTTATTGTCAGTTATTACTAAATACACAAAGCATATGCGAGTCATGTAAAAAAAATATCAAGATTGAGAAAAAATCTGATACAAATAATTGTGTGTCTTGTACCGTGTATATCCACAAAGTGTTATCTGTGGTAGACAAACAATACAACAGTTAAACGGGTAGGCACTGAGAGGACAGCCCTGTGAGGCCCCTGCAGCAACACTCGGACTATAGGGTGTGCGTAACCATGAATATATCCTCTGACCAGACTGAAATTATTTTTGTTTGTAATTCATTTTTCTTTACACCAAAATAGCATTGGCCAATGCAAATGAGAATCGTATCAGTTTTACAACTTTAATTTGTAAGTAGGAGAATAAATAAATAAATAAATAAAAATAAAAAAAAGGTTATCGTTTTGTGAAAAAAATAAAAAATAAAACACCAGATTACTATAGCACTATTTCTATTCACGCTAGCAAAAAGATTTGAGGTTAGCGGTGAAGACAAGAATAGAGGAAGGGGCGCTTCCTACTTACAGAGCAGGTGACAGGGGTGTGACCTCAGGCAGGACTTGGCAGTGTGGTGTTGAGGGCGCAGCCAAGCCATTGCATAGCCTGGCCTTAGCGTAGCCTTAGCGTAGCCTAGCTTAAGCGGAGGTTTGGCCGCGGCATAGACTAGCCGTAGCGGGGCGGCACGGGCTCAAGGCTGCGCTAGTCCCTGCCAAGCTTCTGCAATGTGTAGCGACAGCAGCAGCACAAGCACATGGAACAGGCTGAGACACGCAAAGCATGATGGGTAGGAGAGAGGTCAGAGTTTGAGGGGTGGAGGGTGAGAGGTGACAGAGTCGGATGGCTGAGAGCGCAACGTAAAGAGAAAAGGGTTATTAGAAGTTTTAGTAGAAAGGGCCCTATTGTCCAAATATCCCAACCAGCAACCAGATATGATCACACACTTTTATGGTTTAAGATTTTTTAATTTAGCAATCAGTCCCCCCCCCCTCCTCCTCCTCCAGTCCGACATAAAAACCAGACCACAAAACGACATTCAACTGTTATGGCCAAATCCAATACAAAAACAAATAAAATACTTATTAAATGTAGGCCTACTGTAACACTTTTATTGTGAAATTTACCAGGGAAGCCCCTAATGTTTCTGTCAAACTTTAATCCTCCTGTGTGCTGCGAGCTTCTTCATGCATGACCCAAACAAGAACTTTGTCCATCGATGATTTTGAGTTTGAAGCTCGAAAAAGGGGATATTTGACAAACAGAGCACTCTAAGGGTATGTGGGGTGCAACAGAGACAGACAGACAGACAGACAGATGAAGCAGACACAAGGACCACAGCGCGTTGCTTTCTGTACCAATCAATAAACACCTTTAATAAAGCTTGTAGGCACCAAACTGCAATACAACTTTATATGAAAAACTTTTCACAAAATTCACACAATTTTATGTACAAATGCTACAAAATTTTTAAAAAAAAAAACTCTTTTCAAGCCAGGCAAAAAACACCGTAGAAAAAGTTAAACTCTTAAAAAAAAAAAAAAGGCAACTTTGAAGAGAAGCCAGCAGCGAATGAGGTAGGGAAGGTTGAACTTTAGCACAATCTAAAGATAGTTGCCTTAGCAAATGCAAGCAGAGACAACCCGTGACCACGCTTAGACAGCTTGTTCACCGACTTAACCAGCTAGGGGTGTGGACCTGTAACCAGGGAGGCGTGGTCAGTAACTAAGGGGCGTCTGTAGCGTGGGGGAGGCGTGGTCAGTAACTAGGAGGCGTGGTCAGTAACTAGGGGGCGTCTGTAGCGTGGGGGAGGCATGGTCAGTAACTAGGAGGCGTGGTCAGTAACTAGGAGGCGTGGTCAGTAACCTTGGTCGAAGGAGTCGTCAGAGGAGCTAAGGCCCGCCTCCTCCAGCAGCAGGGATAAGTGCTTGTGTTTCTTCCTCCGAGTCTTCTGATTGGATAACAGGGTTGCCGGTGAGGACGCAGGCCGTCTCTTCCCAGTCACGCTGCCATGGGAACGTGTCCCTGAGAGAGGGGGCCAGCCCCCCCGAGCAGAGTCCTCATCCTCGGAGTCTGAGTCTAGTACAAAGAAAATAAGAGTTAGCAACTCAATTTGGTCAAAAAAAGATTAACACGGTCCTTTACCATGGAGGTCCAAGCCAGACCCGAGCATCGGAAGATCTCAGCTCAACAACTACATGACAAATCCTCTACTATGCTGCTAGCGTTCAGTAGTGCTACGCAGAAGAATTGACCACTCCAACATGGAAGGCCTGGAGATGATGAACAATACAATGTGGACACCATGCACACAGCAGCAGAAATGTAAACATGCAATGTAAATGTTACCGCCGGCAACGCAACCTATGATCTACAGAAGCATATGAATAATCTGTAGAATATTTCCATTCATCCACCGTCATCCACTACTCACTGTTGGAGCAGCTGCTGAGCTCTGATCTCATGGGAGTGAACGCGGAAGTCTTCTTCTGAACTTTGACCTTTCGGCTGGTCTCTGAGACCGAGCCCTTGGCGGCCACCTTGTGTTTCCCTCCTCTGGTGGACGGGTTGACCACGCGCTCCTTGCCCCCACCGTCCACCAGCTTGCCCTTTAGGCGCTCTGCCTTGGGGTCGGACGCAGCAGGTTTATGGGAGGGGCCAAGCATGCCGAGGGAGAGCGAAAGGGCTCTGTCGAGGTCTGAGGCCAGCTGCTCCTGCTCGCACACACGGCCACGTTTCGCCTTCGACACCTGAGGACATTACATTCAATTTACTGTTGATGGGTTTACGTCGGCGCTTTATTGAACACCTCTGCACAACACACGTGCACACGCGCGTACCGCTAAAGCGTGACTGGTGGATGGCTCCTGGTCAACCCAGGCCTTCTTCTTTTTCTTCTTCTTCATCTTAATTCCTTCGCTTCCCCCCTCCTTCTCCTCTTCCTCCCGGGATAACCGGAACCTCTTCCTATGCCCCTCTCCTGCCTCCGAGTCCTCCGAGTACTGGCCTGTCCGGCCCAGCCTGAAGCACGGTAAGATAGGCGAACGTGAATACATAAGCTTGACAGCCCACACGTCAAAACAAAGTCTGCATACACATTTAGCATCCACAACACAGCCACTATTAAGGCGTGTTTCCACTGAACTCGCGTCAGTTTGAACGCTCGATTATTTGTTTTTACTCGCGAATAAGCCCTTCTCTACCGGAAAGAGGAGGGGCTTTCAAGGAAATAGCTTATCTTTCCGCCATTTGTCAACAACCATGGCTGACAACAACTAGCGCTGATAGGCTTTCGCGACACAGTGTCGATAATAATAATAATAATAATAATAATAATAATAATAATGCGGCGCGAATTTCGCTTGTTCGCGTCATTCGCACTATTCGCGCCACCCGGTTCGAATTCGCGTCTATTCGCGTCTCTGCATTGAATTTGCATGTAATCTACTCGCGAACAATTCGCTTCGCGTTCAGTGGAAACACGCCTTTAGACTGTAGATCACTTGGGCCACCACTCACTTTCCAGGCCTGCTGTCCAGTTTGGTGGGCGTGGCAACGTGTTTCCTCTTCCTGGGTCTGCCCCGCCCCCTTCTCGTTAGACTCCGCCTCTCATCTTCCTGCTGCTGCCGTTCACTGTGCAACATATAGGGGGCAACGTTGTGTAGCTTGTAGTGTGTGGGCCCCACCTTTTAGTGTCTCACATAATTCAACTTATTAGAGCCTCTAACAGAATGTAGCGTCATGAATATGGTACAACTGACAAAACCACCACATTCATAAAGCTCTGTTAGGCATGACACGGCATACTGTATCTAACCTTTCCCTTAGTATTACGTGGGTCCTGTGTTTACACGCTACATAAACGTGTGCGCGTAGCGAACACTCACTGTCTGTCTCTGCGCCTCTGTAGCTTGTTCAACTCTCTCTGTTTGTCCTTGTAGGTCTTCTGCAACTCAGCCAGACGAACGCGGTAGTCCACCTCCACAGCGTCCAGGACGTCCACAGACTTACTGAACAACTTCAGGGGAGAGACGGACGATTCAGTCAAAGGACAAGTGCTGTATAGTATTATATAAATAATATATATGCATATTCGATAAAAAAAAAAAACGAATTAAAAACGCACGCTCGGAAACCAAGGTTCTGGAGGGTTCTCTTACCGGGTCCACCTTCCTCTGCCTCCAGCTGTACTTCCTGTTGGGGTCCAGCTGCCTGGGCAGGTTGACGTGTGACTGCTGCTCTATGGCATCCAGGAGAATCTCTCTGCTAGCCTCCAGGAGACAGTCAAGACCACTCAGCGCCCCATCTGGACAGGAGTATGAATTGTAATTAGAAACAAAAGCAGGAAATATGAGGGGGGGGGGGGGGGGGGCCGAGGATTATTTTTAAATTTTTTTATTATTATTGGCTGATTTGTGGGCCTATGCAGAGACCGTGTATGTTTGTTTATTTATTTTCATATATACGGTTCAAAGAGTATATATACAGTATATATACACACACACACACACACACATATACATACATACATACATATATACATACATATAAAATGGTTCAAAGAGTTTAATTGTGTCCTTGAGAAGCACAAATGATGACAATAAAACACCACATCCTCCCAAAATATAATTACATTGGGAATTTATTCCTGCCCTGAATTCTGAAACTCCCTTGATTATAATGAATTTGTGAAGAGAGACTGGAGGCGATCTGTGACTTTGTTATACAACTGAAGAGGACTGTGAATAATCACACTAAAATTATACAGCCCAATTATAGCTGTCACTTGGATTTGCCAATTCTCTTTGAGCAGCCTCGCCTCTATTCTTTTTCGAACAAATCCCTAAACCTCGTATTACTTCTTGGATTTATCGCTCACCTCATCCCTCCTTCCAAGAAAACCCTCTCTCTCTCCCTCCCTCCCTCTCTCCCTCCCTCTCTCTCCCCCTCTCTCTCTCCCCCTCTCTCTCTCCCTCCCTCTCTCTCTCACCTTGCTGCTGGCTGATGCGCTCCATCTCTAGCTGGGCCATGTGGCTGAGCAGGGCCATTCCTTCCAGTGCCAGCACCTCCAGAGGCCCAGCAGAAACACCTTCGAGCCGGGATAAGAGCGTCTGCGCAGGGGGGACGCCGGGGCTGGCCTGGGGCATCTCGCTGGCAGTCAGCAGGGCCAGCATGCCGGCCATGGGGTCCTCAGGAGCAATGGTGAGGGGAGGAGGAGAAGTGGAAGGGGGAGGGGGGCTAGGGGGGGTCTCGCGGTCACCGTCTTCGCGATTGGCCGTGTGCGAGTCTGTGCGTGCGTCGGGCGGACACAAGGAGCTGGTGTTTTGCTCTGGTGACACGCACAGCTGGGCATCCATCACTTCCTGCCCGTCGGAGCCTGCAGTGATGCATGATGGGTAGCGCGTTTGCAGCGTCTCCACCGGGACCTCCGCTTTAGGCTCCTGCTCGGGGGCAGGAGCGGGTAGGGGGTGCGCAGCACGACAGGGGTACGAGGACACCTCCATTTTGATCAGCCCTCCATCCTTCTCCTCTTCCTCAAACCTCTCCCCGTGGGGGGGCGAGGGACTGGGAGGGCCCCGAGGGAGAGGGCGGGCCGAGGGAGCTTCCTGGTCTCCCTCTCTCTCCCGGCTGCAGGCTGCTACAGGGCTGCGGCCGCGGCCAAGAGGGCCCAGAGCCGCTGGAGCCCGGCCCAGCTGGGACTGCTCCAGGTCAGGTTCCAGCTTGAGCGGAGGCCCCGGCCGTGCTGCATCCAGGCCCTGGGGCTTGACGTCCGCCCCCAGCGGCCTGGCGTGGAGGCGGGCTGAGGGCAGAGGGGCGCCCGGGGCGGGAGAGCGGGGACGGCAGGGGGGCACAGAGTCCGTGCTAGCTGCTGTGGGAGGGGGCAAGTGGTGGTAGGGGGGGAATGCAGAGCCAAACGGAGCGGTAATCGACTGGTAGGGGTACCCTGGGGGGAGGTCTGGAGATAAAAATACAACAGCAAAACAAACCAAGGATCGTTAGAGGGCAGAGTACACACTATGACGCCCATCTAACATTCAGCATCATTAGCCTACAACTCCATGTTCCTGCAAGCTAGCTAGCTAGCTAGCTAGCATCTATTTATAAATGAGCTTTTACTCAAACTCACCCGAGTAGATCCCCTGAAAGGAGGTGGCGGCCTCCTTGTGCACCTCCCTCAGCACCCCCCTTCCCACCTCCGCCTCCTCAGACACCTCCTGCTTGGGCCGGCGTGGCAACGAGGGCGGGGGGGAGGCCGAGCGGGGGGAGGGCGGGTGAGCCAGCGGCGTCGGGGGGTGGGACGACGCCCGCCGGCCCCTCCCCTCCTCCGACTTGAGGGCGGCCACGGGGGAGCGGGGGGGAGGCAGGGGGGTGAGGGAGGAGGCGGAGGGTGTTGGAGAGCGGGACAGAGGGGGAGGCTTGCGAGGGTGCAGGACGGGAGACGGGGAAGGGGAGGAGAGGGAGGACGGGCGGGGCTTGGGTTCGGAGCCCCGCTTGTCCGATTTATCGTCCAGCTCGGGCCGGTGCTCGCTGGCCTTCAAACGCTCCTGAAACACAGGAAGGAGGAGAGCCCATTAAATGGTTGTCACGCAATATGTTGTACTGTGTATGAAGCTACAGTCGGATGCTCGCTTTTATTTTGACCTTGATTTGTACACCATCAAAATAAAGGGAGGGTGATATTTGTGACCCCAATGGTTATGGCGGCCTCTGCAACGGCTGTCCCCGCTATGTACAATACATTTATACACTACATTGACAACAGTGCCACTAATTCCAAATGCTAGAATAAAAATAAATAAGTACAAAAGTGTGATTGATTACAGAAAATCATGGAATTAAACGCTAGTGCATCTGTTTTATCGTTGGTCTGAGCCACTAGTTTCCACAGATGCATGCTTCCAGCTCATCCAACGTACTGTAGTACAAACAGCAGGTCGTGGAGTTCAGCTGTTCTGCTGGCCTGTCAAAAGCACTATACACACACACATATGAACACCTTTTACTGCATTACTGGGCATAATTCCTAGTAAGACCTAGGCTGCAGGTGGTGTGCATGCATGCGTGCGTCCACATAAATGCCCTACGCAAGTAAGCAACTCGTATGCGCCTTTCAGAACCAAGGTTACAGGGAGCTCGAGGAGTGTGGCGCTCGAGGAGTGTGAATCTCCAAATTTGGGTTTGTGACCGCTCCCTTACAATTACAATTACAGCATTTAGCAGACGCTTTTATCCAAAGCGACTTACAATTACATGGTGCTATTACATGGAGCAGGTAGGGGTT
>JAOEHI010003669.1:0-10592 GCA_025447815.1 Percopsis transmontana
TATATATTATAAAAATATAAAAAAATACAAAAATACAAAATGTCCCCTGAGACAATTCGCTGCAAAATGTGTATGTGTGTGTGCTCAGAGACCCTTCAGGCTACCAGGACTGGACCTTTTCAACCGTGCGCTGCTGGGGAGAGAGAGCTGAGGGCCAGTACCGCCTCCAGATAGCTGACCACAGTAAGTTTGTCTCTTGGCCTTTCTCTCTTGTGAAAGGGACATGTTTTATATACAGTCTGTGTGATTAGCATGTCTCTCTCTGCTGTAGAAGAGCCATCCTCCCAGGTGTGTGCTGCCATGGGGACGTTGAAACAGTGGAAGCTGACGCTGTATGGTTCCTCTATGACCTACAGTGAGGTCAAGGACAGACAAAGGTCAGGGTTCGTACAGCCTCTTCACATGGTCATCTTTTCTATAAATAAATGAGAACAAAAGAATTATACCACACCACACAAGCTAGCAGTTGGACACTGGAACCATTGAACACATAGACCTCATGGACCACATCACTTACTATGAATAAATGAGGGAAAGTTGGTTTGGGAAGAAAACATAATTGGACCTCATCAGGCGTGTTTGTTGGTGGTTAACAGGCAGGTTAAGGAGGCGATGAGTGGCCAGTATCTGGACAGCAGCTTCTCTCTGCCCTGCCCCCCCAGCCTGGACATTCCTCCAGAGATAGTAAACCCCTTCACCTCCAACAACCTCAAGGTAATATATCTTTTCTTTCTTTCTCTTTCAACATTTCTCCTCTCCTTGCCTCTTCCTCCTCCATTCCTGTTTTCATCCACCTATGCTATTCACATATATTTTGTCTGTTAATCGTGTGGGGCAGGATAGTCTAGTGGTCTAGGGGTTGGACTCCCAGCCCCAGAGTTGGCCCACCTGTAAGCATACTTGAGCAAGATGCCTAACCCCTATTTGCTCCATGTAATAGCAGCATGTAATTGTAAGTCGCTTTGGATAAAATGCTAAATTGTAATTGTAATCTTCAATCTTATTTCTGAAAATTGGTATTTTCTGCACTATTCTATTTCCATCACTACTACTTTGACTTTTGAATTATTCCTTGAGGAAAGTGATATCTTACATCCTTACAGCCATGTTTTCCTACATTTTTAATTTAATTAAATTTATTTCAAAGTTTCAGTTATTTTTAATCTAGTTTTTTTTTCATATATTTAATGGTCGTACACCTTAATTCTGTTCGGGGATCATGGTTCAAAATGATTTAAAGCCACTGCATGAGAGAGTGCATACAGTGTCTAACTAACTAACTGTCTCCCTCAGTTTCTGCTGTTCCTGGGCTGCTTTGCTCTCTTCTGTTCTCTGTACTACACCCTGGATGTCACCATGTCCCACCTGCACCTGAGGGACCTGCTCTGCCTGGCCAGGAGGCAGGGCCGTCACTGGGACAGGAGGGCGCGCAGGGGGAGAAGAGCAATGGAGGAAGCCGTGATGATGGAGGAGGAGGGGGAGGAGGATGAGGAGGAGGAGGATGAGGGGAAGGACTCGGGCAGGGGCTCAGCGAGGGACTCTGAGACAGAGCTGCTTGCAGTGCTGGACTCGGAGGCCAAAGTGCCTCTTATCAATGGAGCCACATAGCACCTGGCCAGTGGATAGACCTATTGTAAGACTGTTATTGTAACTGTCCTCTCAGTTACCCCCTCTACCTCCCTACCCCACCCCCGCCTCGCCCCTGTCTGCTTCCTGGTGGGAGTGGCCAGAGGGACTGTGGTCTCTGTGTTCTTTAAGTGGCCTTGTATCAATACCTGTGGGGTGTGTCTGTGTGAGCACGTGCCTGCGAAGATCTCAGTGGGGTGTGCATATCAGGATGAATTGGGAGTTTCACATGCACGCCTACCACAAAAGTAATCTTTTACTGACTTCCTAGCACGAGAAACGTGGAAAGATGTGCACTAGAATGTACGAAACTGCTGTGCTGAGTGTGTGAGTGTTTAATCTGTGTGTGTGTGTGTGTGTGTGTGTGTGTGTGTGTGTGTGTGTCATTTTGAATCATCAACAATCAATATTGTGTTGCTTATCATTTTCACCCCGTTCTTAAATACTTGAAGTAGGCTACTCCATCTGTGTGGGTTTTCAATACTTTCCTTTTTTTAGGCAGGTGTAATACAGTATATGCACAACATGTGCCTGTAGTATATTACTTGAATTCAAGCCTTTCTATACATTTTTTAAAAAGGTACAAGTTATATATAAGAGTTCTATTTTTTATCTAAAGGAATGTTTGATGTGAAGTTGAAGGCTGTGTTTTGCTGTGCAACTCACAGGTAATCTGACAGATAATAAAAAGTTTGGAATATCCTTTCTTTCTTTTATTTTGTATATATCATGTGGAACATACACGTTATAATTTAACACATAAATATTTCCATTTTAATTATCTGTCAAATGAAACCTGACTTGATAGATGTCTCATTATTACCAACCGTTCCCTTTTATATAGAATTACACTGAAGGGGTATTTCCTGTCTACCTGGGTAATTCTGCCCAAATCTTATAACTAAAACTGCATAAAATCACAAAGTCAACTTTTATGTATTTCAAAGTCATTATTTAATGAGACAAAGTACAAAAAATGGCAGCTGATACAGCAGGCGTAGCATTTTGCAGGGAGTGGTGAATAATGCTTATTGTTTCAGTTAACCATCAAGACTTTACACCCCATAGATTGTATCGACTCATAGAATATCATAGAATATCCTTCCATACATATTTTGCTGTTTGATTCAGAATGCGAAACACCTTTTCAGGGAGTGGCTGGCATTCAGGTATTTGTTAAATATGAGGGCCTAAGCTAAACAATGGTCACTTATCTGGTCCTCCGTTTGTTTTTGTTCTCACTGTACAGCGTATGAGAAGAAAGGACTTGAGGCACAGAATTTTGTGTTTTTACACTCAAAGCAAGCGAACTACCTACAGTACATGTACTTACTTATTAACAGCTAGTTCTGGTTTTCGGGAGCTATAAGACTACTTGGATTCTTGTTGTAACTGAATCAAGAATGACAGGGAGGGTGGGATAAAATTGATTTGCGATGGTAGACTGAGCAAGGATCTCTGAAGGGATTTGAACATGGGTGGTGTTCAGGCAACTGAATGCTACTGTACGATGTAGGTGAGTTCTGAAGCAGACACGCATTTGGGAGCAGCTTGGTTTGGTGAGGGAAAGGGCTGGACTCTTACGAGATTTAAGAGGGTCTAAAGAGGTTTGGTTATCTGTGGCTCGGTGACTTCAGAGGATCTGTCGGGGTCGTCCGTAGCTCATGCCCTCCTGAGAGGCTCCCTTGTTGGACCCCATCTGTAGGCCAATCACACTTTTCCCTGCCTTTAGTTGGTCATCGCTGAAATCACGCTTGTTTTCTATGGCTTTTCTGCAAAGCAAATAACCATGGTCAGTGAAAGTGAATATGAGTAACAACCACTCCAGTGTCACAGTGTGACAATTTGTGCAAGTCCTCGTCTGTTTCTTCATGGAACTTACTTGAAGAACCAGTTTGTGTCTCCACGGTAGGTGCCTTCATTCTTGGTGACGGCCAAACTGCCGAGAGCTGACAGGGTCCTCTGCACGGCTGCCAGGTCCTTACCTGCCACAGGACACATACAGCCACCAGGCATCAGCATAAACATCTTTTAACCCTCATCCTACTACCCGGGGTACCTGCAGACCCGAGAGGTATACTTTTTGTCATCCCTCACAGGTGCTTTATTCTATCATTACGTATTATCATTACATTATTTTTCATGACTTTCAATTTTTTAAATTTGTTCCTAATGACTTTATATAATTGTTTCCATTGTAATTAGTGCTTTTAACTAAAATACCAATGTATTGGGATCCTGGGACCCCAGTCAAAAGCACCCAATTCTGCCTATGCAGTTTTAATAGATGGAACTATTTATTGAGTTAATTTTTGCCATGGGTCCTAATTTAAAGTATCACACACTATCATGGTTGGGGACTCAGTCAGTCATTTTGAAAGAGACAGATGCAGATGCAGCAGACACAGATTTCCTCATGTGCTCTGTCAATGACCCTAAATACTGCTCTTCCTAAGGTAAGATCTATAACATAAATAATGTTTACTTGAAATTCATGAAATCTAAATGATACCAGGATGGTAAATAAGCTTTTACATACTAATGTGGGATTGTACTTGGGATAAAAGCTGCAATTTGTATTAAAAAATATAGTCATTTTACACAATATGCAAATTAACTAACTTTCCTAAATTAATAATAATCTTTTTTATTTTGTCCAGATGACATTAATTACATAACTACGGTAATCCTTTTTTTAGAAGAAATAAGTTATCATTTTGCTATGATGGTTGTTTCTTACATTAGTTTATTCTTGGGGTCCCCAGGGAACCCAGTCGGTAATCCTTGTATGTTAAATATGTTGGTAGGATGAGGGTTAATCAAACTTTAGGACCCCAATGTTCCCATTAGCCATTATACACAAGCAATCTAGTCTAAATCTATAATGTAAAATTAAAAGCACACTTCTCAATGGCATTATGGCGCCTAAGAACGCAAAATCACAATATGCCCAAGTTAAATGTATAACTGCAATTCAGCTACAAGTGGAAGTGCAACAGTTTATTTTTCCATGCTTAATACAAGTAAGGCCTTGACTGCCTTGACTCATACTATTTATTTTTATTTAGAATTATTTGTTCTTCTCACTGGAAGCCATTCAAAGTTCTTTTCCGTAAATGGAGAGAACAACGAAGGAGGGACGACTGACCTTCCCAGAGGTCCACAGTCTGGAACATGTCAGTCTTGGTGACGCCGTACTTCTCAGCAGCATTGAGGAACTGGGAGATCTGCTCCATCTGTTTGAAGGCCATGGGAGAATGCTGGATCTTCTTGACAGGCTTGTCTCCCGGGAACAGACTGTTGATCAACTCACTTAGTACCTGGACAGGTGGTGTGGGGAGACAGAGGAGAAACAAATTATATTATCATGAGCATCAAGGGTTGATATCCAATAGCCATCTTGCACAGATAGCACTTGTGCAAATGTGGTTGTTCCTATAGATTCAACTGGAAATAAATAAAGGAAGAAGTTTATTATAGTGGGTACAATTTATGAATCACAAAAAATGGAACACTTGGAGAAAGGGTAGGCCTACTTGTTAACTAGAGGCCAGGAGTGTCTAAGTAGATCTGTGGGACATTTTCACTTTTGAAAGCTTACCACACTATAGGATAGGCCGTGCAAGGTCACGGTCACAAAGGCCAGTGAGTCTGAACCTGCAAACCAAGCATACTCACACAGCCATCCTTGAGCCAGCCCTGAAAGCCCAGTTTGCCGTCCTCGGGCTTGCCCACCCCGGAACCACACTGGAGGCTGATCCACTCCACCAAGATCTGCTCCAGCTCGGTATCATACTTGCTGGCGATCTTGTCCTGAACCTGCCGGCTCATGCCGTAAGAGGGACCCTTGTTAGCCATGCCGACGTCCTGGGAAGTGGGAAGAGAGGGGAGGATGAGGACGGTAGAGGCGGTGGAGATGAAGAGATCAGTGAATGGATTGATTCAAGGACAGATGCAGGGATGAACAGGGAGAAAGGTGGAACATTTGTGTGTATATTTAATAGTAGAGAAAGCATAAAAAGAAATGGTAACTTTTACCTGCATTACTTCCAATATGTGTGTATACATACAGTAGTACTGTAGGTTTACCCACAACACTTTCAGAATGTATATTCTGAAAAGATGCTGAATGTATGCTGTTCAGCATTTGTTTTGAATTCTGAACATCGGACAGCACAAACGTGAGGCATGCAAATTACTTGGAGATAAATGTCACATTCTCTCACACTCATAAACTCCCTGCATGTACACAAACGCAAACATACTGATGACATGCAAGTCAAAGGCGTGTACATAAGCACAAATGATCAGCACTCAAGTTCCCGTATTCTCCCAACATAGACGTGGACTGCCAACCAATAGCCTTGTGTCTCTGATTGCATACCAGTCCAGCCTGTCTTGACATGAGTCTGAGGCAGAGGTGTACAATGGGAGCTCTATATCAGCCAACCAATTTTTGCATTTTTCTGCCTCACACATTCTCTCTCGTCCTTCATCACACGCATCATCGCTGCCAGTGCTTTTTTTTTTCCGCTTTGCTTATGTTTTGGCAATTGGGCCAACAGCCAGGTGCGAAGCCCACATCAAAGTGCTGCCTGCACCATCACCTTTGATGCCATCTTGAAGTCAGGTCACTTCAACTTCCTGTTCCTGGTGGGGTTTAAAGTTAAATGCAAAAGGTTAAATGTTACAACACAGAGTTCACCTTATAGTAATAGGTGGGTATCTGCACTGGCTGGGGATTGCTTGGGCAACTGTATATGTTAGGTAGTTGATATCTTCTCTGTGTGTGTGTTTGTAAAGGTCAAAAATGTATTACAGGGATCTGGGGTATTTTCATCCCGTTAAATGAGAGAATGCCAAGTCGATACATGAGTGATGTTTCGTGTAAGGCTCATCGCACGGTTTTGATGTGCAAGTCAGTCAAAATAAGCTGACAGGCAAGTAGATAGGTCTGTATCCCGTCTATGTGCTCATGGAATTGCTGAACTGGACAGCAGCCCAGGAGTATGACCACCAGCCCTGTGTAATATTTCATCCCTTCAATAGAGTTTCACCCCGACTACCAAGATATCAAGCACACGTGCACGACAACAGCTCAATCCATTAAATACCAGCACTAGTTCAGCACTCTCTTTCAGACAAGTCTCTCTGTCTGTCCCACACACATGAAACCATCATTACCCTCTTTAAGATGTGTTATTACAGAAACATTAGAGAGGAATGTTTTTCTGTGTGTGTCAAATTCTTTCTTTTTTCCACTGGCCTCTAGTGCTCAGCTCTCATAAAGCCCTTCATGGACCATAGTTATAATTCATTACTATACAGGCTCACATGCAGCAATATATTCAGAGCTATTTTTACAACTCTGTAAACTCTGTGTCTGCTAATCAGTGATGTCAGGAGAAGAGAAGAGAGGGGAAATGAGGACAGAGAAGAGAAGAGAAGAGGAGAAGAGGAGAAGAGAAGAGAAGAGAAGAGAAGAGAAGAGAAGAGGAAAAGAGAATAGAAGAGAAGAGAAGAGAAGAGAGGGGAAATGAGGACAGAGAAGAGAAGAGAGGGGAAGAGAAGAGATGCATTCTATCACATAAGTTTCTCCAACCATTAGCTTGGCCCTGGTTTTCATTTCTGCAGTTAATGTGTATCCAGGGGCCCGTTGTTACGTTTGGGACCAGGCCCAGGCTTAATAACTTAAGAGCAGTAGTTAAACAAGCTTCTGTACTGCTGTGTCTCCTGCTGTGGGCTGCACCTCTAACACAGCAGACTTCATTACCATACATATTTAAAGAAATAGATAACATTCACTACACATGCAAAAACATTATTATTATCACTCCAACAGTACCTACAGTATATTACACTTTTCCATAGCAACTGGTTTCTTGTTCAATAAACATGACATCATAAGCCCTAATCCCTCAATCTATCCACCCACATTCTGTTTTTATTTGTTCTGTATCACCAATGGCAACACTGCCCACTGCCAGAGCAGGAAACCAGTGCGAGGGCTGTGGTCAGCGTGGTGAGCTGTGACCGCCAGAGAGCACATGATGTCATGATGTTAGCCTGCTGGAACAGGCTAACCACTGGATAACGGTTTGGTGCAAAGACTATGCCATCAAACTGTCAACTCAGTGTCATGTCATGTACACTGGCTCTACCCTTGAAGTCGGAACCATTTCATCATGTGGCTCTGGTCTATTTTTCCTTATGTACACTACAATCATAGGTCGATCTTCTAAATGGTGTAATGTGAATGCCCACATGTATTGCAATGTGCTCTGGTGCAGCTCAGATTCGGAAACCAACAAGCTGTCGTAGTCCTGCTTATGCTAACTCTCTGCATTGCTGTTGTACGTTGTACTATTGACTCGTAGAAAGCTGATTGAGCTGTGTGCCAGAGCTGTGCAGTGCATATGACTGTGGTACTGCAATTAATGATGTGGGCCCTATAAATGTCTGTGCCTTCAGCTCTCTTTGTGTGCTGCCACTGGACTGGCAGTGTAGATAGTGTTATCTGCTACTGCTGCTGCTGCTACTACTACTGCTGCTGTTGTTGCTACTGTCCACAGGGACTTGTCTTCAGCTATTAAGTCATAGGACCGATTCTGGCCACAAATTTCCTTAATCCTTCACTGGTATTTCTCACACAATCCTGCTACTTACTCACGTCCAGCACAGATGGAATCTATTGGAGGGCCTTCAGTTTAGTAAAGGATTAAATATAACCTTGATTTGATATATTTTTGTATCTGTTTGTCTTCCTGTCTCAGATCACTGTCTGTGTCTCCAGTGAAAAGTGTATCCTTCATGACTTCTGAACGTGGCATCCAAAGCCCATGTATGGCAGTGGATCATTTGCTAGAGCAAACAAAAGTACGTAGCAGGCATGCTGTATCTATATTACCTCTCAAATTCCTTTAGCCCATCCCCCCTTACTTTAGCGACAAAAATAACTACTCCCAAAGCTAATTTTGCAATAGGGTAAGATAATTTGTTGAATTAGGCATTATGGCTAGAGAGTAGGTTAATCATAAGCATTTGTTAATGATTTGGCATGACAACCTGACTCTACCTCAACTGTATCAACTACCAAGAGAGGTCATTTTATTTCATTTTAATGGAGACACCCACAGAGACTGGAATTTCAAAGTCGTAATGCCCAAATAGCGATAAAGACTGAAAAATATGATAAACACAACTGATTACAACAATAAACAGTATTTTCATAATGTTTGAATGATGTTGCAATATGGCAAGTTTTACAAAAAGCAATCTTTGACTTGTTGAAATAGTTTAATTTTACCAGGACCGAAACTTCTGCTTGTATTGTTAAAATGCATTATTTATCATACAGAGATACTGTATCAAGCCAATTCAAAATGACAGAATGAGTTTACCTGTTGACTTAAAGGCCCATCTATGACCAATTTTCTATGTGCCAGTCTGGCTGACCGACTGTATCTCATTCTGAACAACAACAGAACAGAAACAAGAGCAAGTCATACTCACTGTGTGAAGGGATAGGTGAAGATTCAATCCTCTGCAGGCTATTAGAGCTTTTGGGGCTGAGCGCGGATGCTTGAGTGAGTGTTTGTATACGATTCACAAGGTCCTCCCTCTAAAAAGTGCCGGCTTAAAAAGACCAAAATGACTTCACCGGCCTACAAAAGAGGGAGTGAGGGAGAGAGGGAGAGAGGGAGAAGGAGGTAGTGAAGCAAGGAAAAAGGAAACTGCATCCCTAAAAGGGCATAGCCTTTCCACAATTCCCTCTCTCTCTCACTCTCTCTCGCTCACACTCTCTCTCTCTCTCTCTCTCTCTCTCTCTCTCTCATCCTCACTCTCTCTCTCTCTCTCTCTCACTCTCTCTCTCTCTCTCTCTCTTCCTCACTCTCTCTCTCTCTCTCTTCCTCACTCTCTCTCTGGTAAAAAAGCCCAGCCTTATTTGGGTAGAGCCGCTCTACAGCCAGACGAGAGAGAGAGCAGTCAGACGGCATAGGTTTGGTTAGTATGAATTCTCCAAATACTTTCACCACACCCCTCCTTCTTCAAACTTATAGCAAGAGGGAGAGGGGGAGAGTAGGAATGTGGAGAGAGATGGATTGACAGCATTGAGACAGAAATGACCACAATAATGTTCATTATGTTCATTATGCATTGTGTTCACTGATGCTAATAAAACATGCTATTACACGACACACCTTTGACCTCCACATTTCCAAATTAGCAGCTAATGTGGTTTAGAAGTGAGAAATGGGAATGAAAGACAAAGAGAAACAAAGGAATAGAATACTGTAGAAGCAATAATAAAATGAAGGGAAAAGGCAGGAAAGAATGGACATGGGCTGATACATAAAACATATAAAGGAGGTGTGTAGAAGCAAATAAAGAAGGAGAGAATTAAGCAACTCGACAGATTTGGATGGCAAAGATAGTGGAGTCATCACAACATCCAGGCAGGGATAGCCATTTAAGTCCTAATGTCCTGCGTGATCCTCAGTAGTCACAACTACACACAGTATCTCCCCTCTAGATTCCATACTGAGTTTACATCAAGTCTCTTTTAGCTTGTAGACAGAGAGGGGCCACCTGCTGTAAAGAAAATTCTGTGAAAAAGCTGTTTAATATAATATTTAATATAATATTACAGTTTTTCTCAATTGCTAAAACACTAAATCCCATTGTAAAAACTAAACTGGCAACTGCCAAAGCTCTTTTAACAAATCAATCACGCTGTTGTCAAAATCTTAAACACTATTCATCTGTTTAGGAAACAATTTTCGAATCTGAATCGCCCATTTACCAAAACTCTAAACACATTCTCAAACACCGAACACAACTTTGCAGTGTCATACACTTGTACCCAGAATGGTGCACACAGGCTACAGCAGTTAAACACAACTAACACACTGTTCTCATCCTTTACACACTACCACTCAAAATTGAAAACACATGTGTCCAATCAG
>JAOEHI010003670.1:0-10592 GCA_025447815.1 Percopsis transmontana
CCCCCCCCCCCCCCCCCCCCCCCCCCCCCCCCCCCCCCCCCCCCCCCCCCCCCCCCCCCCCCCCCCCCCCGCCCAAGAGAAGGATGTGAGACTGTTAAGAACTGTAGGGGGAGGAGTAGAGAATAATGGGAGACAGTCAGCGCTTAGATGAGGCAGGGGCATGCGCTCTCTCAGTGCCGAACCAAAACAGCAACAATCTTGCAACGCTCGTTTCAACCATAATGCTAAAAAGTGTGCATCCTTGTTTGAATGTCGATTTGTTGAAATCATCTCAGTTGCCTGGTGTCTCTCTCTGCAGCACTGACTCCTACATCGAAGTTCTGGATGGTTCAAGGGTTCACCCAGAGACCTATGAGTGGGCGCGCAAGATGGCTGTGGACGCTTTGGAGTACGATGAGTCAGCGGAAGACGCCAACCCTGCTGGCGCTCTGGAGGAGATCCTGGAAAATCCGGAGCGGCTGAAGGATCTGGATCTGGACGCCTTCGCCGAGGAGCTGGAGAGGCAGGTCAGTGTGAACGTGGGAGGGACACATGGGGTCAACGTTTAATTCTGCTTTGAAGACCACTGTGGGCGGAGCCGTTTTGCATTGGTGACGGCAAAAGGGAGCGTTCTTCATTCACCAACATGTTCATCTAAAGCCATTAAACTTCGCCAATAGATTGTTGCCAGTGTATTCTTTCTACTATATACAGTATAAGATATAATATCTATGTCAGAGAAAGCACATCGTCCATCTTTGTCTTGAAATTATATATTTATTATAAAATATGCTAGCCTATAACCAGGCAATAACTGACACCTTCAGCCGGCAGTGCGTGGCAGCCACCCAACGCAGTGTAATGCTGGCTTCTGATCCCTAGGGCTATGGAAATAAGGGTATCACTCTCTATGACATCCGTGCTGAGCTGAGTTGCAGATATAAGGATTTAAGGTCGAGCTACAGAGGCCCAAACACTGAAGAAATCTTTAACTTGCTCACCAAAGAGACACCAGAGACGTTCTACATCGGTAATTATAGTTGAATGTCACAGATATTATTATTTATTATTATTATTATTATTATTATTATTATTATTATTATTATTATTTTACTACACTATTTGTTTTGAATCTGATGACGCTGTGAATCTGTAAACTGTATATCATCAGTAGGTATTGGTTTTTTTTAGGTAAACTGGTTACCAGTGTGGTGACAGGCATTGCTCATCGGCGCCCCCAGGGGGAGAGCTATGACCAAGCTATAAGGAATGATGAGACTGGCTTGTGGCAGTGCCCTTTCTGCCACCAGGATAACTTTCCTGAGCTCAGTGAGGTGAGGAATTTACAGGGGTAGTGTGTTTAATTGTGTTTTAATTTTGGCCACAAGGGGCAGGGTTGACCAATGATAACTTTCGATTATTGCAATCATTGACTGTTTGAAGAGTGAATGATAACTTTGGAGTAATGTTCCGCAAATGCATAAGTGAAGTAACCTTGTTACATGATGCTGCGCTTATTCTAGGGGAATGTTATTTGCTTGCAAAAACTGGTGGTTAACCAGTTCAACTGTTGACAAATGTACTACTTGTAAGTCGCATTGGATAAAAGCGTCTGCTAAATGCTGTAAATGTAAATTTGGTTAACACATATCAGTTCATTTTCAATTTTGTCATTTAGCAAACAATTTTATCCAAAAAAGAAGGTAGGGGTTAGGCATCTAGCTCAAGGATACTTGCAACCAAAGTGTTTCATGGTGATTGGCAGTACAACTGTAACAGTGTGTTTTTGGAGTGGCGAGAATAAGTGGCGAGCCAGAGGGAAAACGCAGGCAGACGTGGACGCGGTGAAACGCATAAAGCGGATTTTTAATAGTCCAAAATGAGACGGCAAAACAATGACCAACAGCACCTAGTGCTGTTTGGGAAACTTAAATACTGTCCATAATTAACAAAAGAGCCAGGACGGGGCGTGGCATGGGGCATGGGGCGTGCACGCCAATCGTGACAACAACTCAGATATTATGCGTTTACACTACATATGGAAATACCCTGCCCATAAAGTTTTTAATATCTGCATGAAAGCATGTAATGACAATCACATGACAGTGTGATTGGGGCAGGATAGCCTAGTGGTCTGGGCGTTGGACTCCCAGCCGTAACGTCGTGGGTTCGAGCCCCAGAGTTGGCCTACCTGTAAGCATCCTTGAGCAAGATGCCTAACCCCTATCTACTCCATGTAATAGCACCATGTAATTATAAGTCACTTTGGATAAAAGTGTCTGCTAAATGCTGTAACTGTAAGTGTGACATGGGTGGGAACTTTAACTTTTGAAGTTTAACTTATTTAGGTTTGCCTTAAAAGTAATGTAAATAAAGTGAACAGTAGACAACTAAGTGACTCTCTCATCTCTCTTTCAGGTGTGGAATCATTTTGACAGTGGTTCCTGTCCGGGCCAGGCCATAGGGGTGCGCTGTCGCTTGGACAATGGAGTCACAGGCTTCGTCCCAACCAAGTTCCTCAGTGACAAAGTGGTCAAGCACCCTGAGGAGAGAGTCAAGGTTGTATTGTATACTTGAGTGTTTAGAGAGGTATAGCTTGCTAATTCCTTTAGCATCCTCACCATGATGCCATAATGACTTTCACAAGAGTAGAGTCTAATTGAGCTCCACTGAAAATCATTTAATTTTGAAAGAAATATAATTGATGTGAGAAATGCTAAGCTAGTGAGGAGGAAGATTTCTGTCCATAAATCTTAACTTTTCATCAAGTTTCTCCTGATGTTGCCCAGCATAGGACGCTAACACAATGTCCATTTGGGTAACTAAATTCTCTGGTGTCTGCTCTGTCTAGGTGGGCATGACTGTGCACTGCAGGATCATGAAGATCGACATTGAGAAGCTCAGCGTGGACCTCACCTGTCGGACATCAGACTTATCGGACAAAAACAACGACTGGAAGCTTCCCAAAGATACATACTATGATTTTGACGCAGAGAATGAAGACATTAAGAAACAGGAGGAGGCAAAGCTGAAACAGCAGAGGACAAGTTCGTATCAGGAACTCTACAGTTGATAAATACATGAAATCAGTGGTTTACAAAGTGTGAGTTGGAGCCGTCATGAAATGCTCGAAGAGGGTAATGAGAGGAAAGTTCTCAAAACTTCTTAAGATGGTGATTTATATATTTCATGGTATTATGTTATGCTATTAAAAAAGTAAAAGTAGTTAATAGCTTGTGACGCTCCTTGTGCACGCACATGTTACATTTTAAAGGGGCTGTGGTTGTTTAATAACCTCTGCTTTAAATGTTAAATCGAGTCTTTGTTAACAATTAATATCTCTCTCCCGCTCTGACCTCCAGCATACATAAAGCGAGTGATTGCCCACCCCTCCTTCCACAACATCAACTTTAAGCAGGCAGAGAAGATGATGGAGTCCATGGACCAGGGAGACCTGATCATACGGCCCAGCAGCAAGGGTGAGAACCACCTGACGGTCACCTGGAAGGTGGCTGAAGGCATCTATCAGCACATCGACGTACGGGAGGAAGGCAAGGAAAATGCTTTCAGTCTGGGACATACCCTCTGGATCAACAATGAAGTAAGCGTCCCTCTCACTCTCTCTTTTTATCCAAAGGTGAAAAAGTATATTTACAAGTTTGTTTCTTTGGGGGTTTTTTTTCGAAGGAATTTGAAGATCTGGATGAAATCACTGCCCGATATGTTCAACCAATGGCTGCGTTCGCTCGGGATTTGCTTGGTCACAAATATTTTCAAGAATGCAGTGGCGGTGACAGAAAGGGAGTAATATATTCATAGGATAGATAGAATTATATATGATTTTATTTTAAATTTTTATTTCATTTTATTATTAAAAAAATACATTAATTATGAATTAATTATTTTGTTAATGTGAAAATATTCCAATAATTTTATTATAAATACATAATACAAAAAATTATTAATAAAATGTTTAATTAATTATTTCATATAATTATACAGACAAACATTTTTCACAACACGTTAGAGGTACCAATCCCCAAAAACTGCTGGGAACCATTGATGTAAAGGATATCTTAACAATGATCAGCTGCCATTTTTTTCTAAATTACAGAAAATGGAGGATGTCCTGGTGAAAAGCAAGAAAGAGAAGCCCACTTTCATCCCTTACTATGTTTCTGCCTGTAAAGAGCTGCCAGGGAAGTTTCTGCTCGGTTACCAGCCCAGAGGAAAGCCAAGGTTAGCTGGGAGATGCCAGCCACCACCCACTGCCTTTGTGATGTTAATGAGACCTTTTCACAGCAAGAATCCTTTAGTGGAGATACAGAAATGGTGTAATTTAAATATTCATCTCTTGTGCCAGACTGGAGCTGCTCAAACCCAAACACAAAATGTATGTCAGAGCAGAGGGGAGAGAATGGCGTTTTTGTTCTTCCTGCTGACACTTGCCAAGAGAAAACGTGGTTAATGGGCACAGACTAAGAGCAAGTATATTAACCAGTTACATGCCACTACCTTTTTTGGCAGTACTGGTCAATTTGGAACCTATCCACTCATAATTCTGTAGTTTCTCAACAGTGAAATTTCAGTATTTTTAGTGTTAGAGGAAGCCTGTATTTTTGATCTGTCTATAGACAGTAAACCTTTTTACTATTCTTGAAGGGAAACAGTTATATGCAAGAAATTCTAGTAGGTGTCCTGTGCACGAAAATATCAGCCTCCTTGAATACTGTCCAAATAGTGTGAATTATATTTGAATTCTTTACTTTAATGTGGATTAAAGTCAGCACCCGAAAATATCGAATCCACAGTATCTGAAGATCATGAAAGACAGGTACAGAGATTGTTACAATGTAATCTTTTGATTTGCAAATCCACAAGACAATGGACATTCCTTATTATTATTATTATTATTATTAATATTATTATTATTATTAGGTAACAAACTCAATTTTAAGTAATGGAAAGTGTACTGTATTTTAATGAGTAATAAACTCAAATCAACAGGATTGAATTTGTGACCATCACTCCTGAAGGATTCAGATACAGAGCCCAGATTTTCCCCACAGTGAATGGACTCTTTCGCTGGTTCAAGGACCATTACCAGGAGCCAGTTCCAGGTCAGAGACAATTTTAAAGCTGTCCTCCAATAGCCTTTACAGTGGAATGAACACTAGAAAGCCCAAGGCACTCAACCAGTGATGTAACATTTTAAGCAATATTGCACTTTTATTAAACCCCCAACTTCGTAGCCTCAATAGTCTGCATGCTGATCATTTGGCATGAAATCCCTATAAATTCTTGTTGTGTTTACGATATATTTAGATTATTCTGGATTTATTATCGAAATATATCTTAAGTTAAACATTTCTTAATTTGTTTTGATACATTTGATTTGTTAAAATTGTATTCATTGTGGGGTAAGCTAATTCCGCCATGTTTCCGCCATCTTTCCGCTATGATTTCTTTAATGGCCTTTCTAGCGTTAATAGATCTACAGAACTTTGTATCTAACAACTCTGCATTTCCCCAACTAGGGATCACTCCCAGCAGCAGCAGTAGAACACGGACTCCTGCTTCCATCAACGCCACGCCAGCCAATATTAATATTGCAGGTTTGTCTTCTCAATTTACCCGAGTGCCTTAAATGCAATCTGGAGTTCTTTCCGTAATGAGACACCCCAGGGTGCGGTACCCTGCCATTCTAGTGTACAAGGTGAATTATATGTCCCTTGTGTGTGGTTTTCTGCCTGTCTTATTCAGATCTGACCAGAGCCGTCAGCGCTCTGCCTCCCAACATGACCTCTCAGATGTTCAATGCCATCGCCGCGGTAACGGGCCAGGGTCAGAACCCTAACGCGACCCCAGCGCAGTGGGCCTCCAGCCAATATGCATACAGCGGCAGCAGCACTGGAGGAGGGGGCAGCAGCAGTGCCTATCACGTGCGTATGGAGAAGCAGAACCCCAACGGCTACATTTGTATTCATTAGAAATACTATACCCATACTGGGCCTTGTATGTGCTTGACAGTATACACATATTGACATGACCTATGACTTTAATGGTGATGGATTGTGATGACTGTAACACACATTTGATATGTGTAATGTAAACTGCATATTTAATGTGGATATTCATTCCCAACAAGGGGAGCAGAACTAGGTTTTGGGTTAGATTATTATGGTGAATTATGGGAATTATGGGAATTATGGTGGGGGCAGGATAGTCTAGTCAGTGGTCGACTCCCAGCCAGAAGGTCGTGGGTTAAAGCCCCGGAATTGGCCTGCCTGTAAGCATCCTTGAGCAAGATGTCTAATCCCCTACCTGCTCCTTGAAATTGTACTCATTGTAAGTCGCTTTGGATAAAAGCGTTGCGATAAAGATGAATATTCAGTAATAATTCAGTGTCTTCTGTGTGTGACACTGTTTAGTTTTTTCGAGGTGCACTCCTCAATTCGTATCCAGAATTGCCCTCACGCCTTTGTGGACTCAAACCTCATTTGGAGGTTTGGGGGTGCTATATTTTCAATCAAGGAGTGTATCTTTAATGCTAGTTAGAATATACTGTATGGGGCTTGTGCCTTAATCAGGCTATTGCGGTTCCCCGTCAACAAGAATATAATGGAATATCAATTTTCAGTCGTCGTGTACACATAGTAGGAATGCCGTCTTTTAGCAACAGAGCAGAACGTGAGAACATGCGTTATCACACTTTATCATCATTTAATCATTTATCACCCCTTTATCATACTTTATCTCACTTTATCTCCCTTTATCACCCTTTATCATCATTTATCACCACTTTATCACCCTTTATCACACTTTATCTCCCTTTATCACCTCTTTATTTATCACCCTTCATCACACTTTATCTCCCTTTATCATCATTTATCACTCTTTATCTCACTTTATCACTCTTTATCATCATTTATCATACTTTATCACCCTTTATCATCATTTATCACCTCTTTATCATACTTTATCACCCTTTATCACACCTTTATCATACTTTATCACCCCTTTATCACACTTTATCCCCCTTTATCACCTTTTATCATCATTTATCTCCATTTATCACCCCTTTCTGTCTCTGGTATTGCCAGGTCTTTGCCACCCCTGCCCAGCAGCCCCTTGCGACTCCTCTCCTGACGCCGAGCTACTCCTACACCACCCCGAGCCAACCGCAGAGCGTCAACACCCCCCAGTATCCCACGGGCACCCCCCAGTCCTCACACGGGCACCGCGCTTCCTCCTCCACGCCCTCCTCCTCCTCCTCCTCCTCCTCACGCCATAGGACCTCGCAGCTGCAGGCAAAGTAAGTCGTTATTAAGAGTTTTCGTGTGCTAGCTGCTATCTGCTAGCTGCTAGCTTCAAAGGTATACTAAGTAAGACGTATTGTAATTACTAAACTGTTTTAAGAAGTAATGTTGTGCAAATGCATAGGTGAAGTAACTTTGTTACATGATGCTGTCCATATTCTAGGAGAATATTATCTGCTTGCAAAAACTGGTGGTTAACCGGTTCAACTGTTGACAAATGTACAAATGTACGAGCCACCCCAGAGTTGGCCTACCTGTAAGCACGCTTGGGCAAGATGGCTAACCCCTATCTGCTGATGTTAAGTAGCTTTGGATAAAAGTGTCCACTAAATTACCTTATTGTAATTTTAAGTCTGTAAGATCGAGTATAAGCATACAATACATTATTTTAACACCTCCCCGTCCGTGGGAAGGGTATTCAAATGAGAGGACTAACTGTCAACCCAACCCGCAAAGCCACATCGTTTGGATGCCAATCTGAGGAACAAGCCTGAAAGGAGGCGTGCGCGTGTCTGAACCCACCTGTGCACCCCTCCCTTTCAGGGCGACCTCTCACACCGCGGTGGACTGGGGCAAGATGGCCGAGCAGTGGCTCCAGGAGAAGGAGGCGGAGCGGAAGAAGCAGAGACCCAGCAGGATGACCCCCCGGCCCTCGCCGAGCCCCATGATCGAGAGCACGCCCATGTCCATCACAGGGGACGCAACCCCACTACTTGACGAGACAGATCGCTAGGTGTTTCCAAATATGGCTCGGCATGACCCAAAAGCCATAGCACACACACACGTGTTTACCGAATGTGGAAATCAGACCTCTCTTTAGTTGAACGAAATCAAATTGGTTAAAAAAAACCGCAACAAAATGGAGTTACCAAAGCGATTTTAGGTTAGCTGAGATATGAAAGCAAGTTCTGGTTTTGTGTCGCCAGGCGCTGAAAGCGCGTTATCCCACCTGGGTTAGCATAACTGTGCATGGAAAAGCAGCACTCCCTGTGATGGACTCTTAAACAGCGACGGTGTCATCCTTCACCACGTACCACACCATACACTCGAACCTCAGCTCATAATGATCATTTAATGTCTGTAGCTGTAATTAACTTTTTCAGATCCGCTCCACAAATAAATGCATACCTTCTCCCCACGTTGCAGTATTTGTAGAAGAACAAGAAATGTATCATTTATCATTCTGTATGTTGTTGCAGGTGTTTAGACCGACCATTTGTGTAACCAAGAGTAACAATTTTTATATATTTTTGTGTCATGTCACTTGTGATAGATTCATTGACACATATTTTCTTAATTTTGAAACATTTAGTCACTTTTTAAAACTACCTGCATTGTTGAACTGTACTCCACGTGCAGAATCAGCACAAATAAATTAGCAGAACAATTCTAGTAATTTTCATGAACACAACTAAAACAAAAACCCACTATAAACACTATACAGTATATACACTATACAACATCTCACTGAATGTGTTATTGATGATTTTTTGACAGATTACTACTGTTTTTCTATATAAAGGGATAGCAGCTAAACCTACACCGACTACTAGCCACCCATAATTTTAACACATTCTTTATATCTTCAGACTTATTCCTCTTGCATTACAGAAATGCATGAAATAATAACATTGATGAATTAGAGGTAAGAGATTAAAGACTTGTTTTATTCATAAAAATGTGTCTCATAAAGGTTCCAAGAGAATTTTGTAGTCTTTCATATTCTCGTTCAGTCATTTCTGCTTTGCCACATTATTAAAACATTAGTCCTTTGTTCCTGGCCTTGTTAGAAGCCTTAACTAATTTCTAACTACTGTGTGTTGCTTTACTTGTTACTTTACTTGTTTGTTTATGCTGTGTTGCTTGGATCGTACATAAGTTGCAGGCTTAAAATCATGTGTTTGTGTGCCATAATGATTACTTTGCTTGTGTGTGTGCATGCATGCGCACGTGTATGTATGTATGTATGTGTGTATATATATATATATATATATATATACATATATATATATATATATGTGTATATATATTATGTGTGTGTGTGTATATTTGGAGTGCAGGGGCGTGGGAATGGAAAGCATTGCTGAAAATCCCTTCCATACAAAGCACCCATACATTAGCCTTTGTCCATATTAGAATGTGCTGACCTGTCATATCCATTTACATTTGGTTTAAATCACTAAAGTGTGAGATTGTGTAAAAGTGTATGCATCCTATTTGTCCAGTAATAAAGAAAAACTTTTATAAAACGCATTTTTTGCTGTCTTGATTTAGAGGAATCAGAGCTTTGACTGATAACATTGAGTGCTCCAGGGTTCCTAATATTTACAGTGTGCAATACATAATGAGAGCATTTATTTTTATATTTGGAAATTTAATTTTAAAGGGAATATAACATTTTGCGTCTTCGTCATCCGCAAACTGAGTGTGCAAAGTTGCTTCCTCATGGTCTCATTTGTTATTTGTGCTGCTTACAGCACAATTCCTTTACAGCTTATGTTGTGTCTGCCAAGCTCCTTTTAAATAATCCAAAAAATCTGGAACTGAGCGTTCGATCTGGGTCATGAAAGTCCTCATTGTCAAATCATATCTGCTTCCGCTTATCTATGGCCTAATATCTCTTTACAATAAATGGCAACCTTGATGCATTTTTTTTTTTGCTAATTCCTTCTAACTCATCCAGAAAAATTCTGCTAGTGCAAGCATGTGAGACTCAGCTGATGTGGGATTTTAGACTTCGCTCTGGGTGTTAAAACCCTCATTTATAAAGGGGCCAGTATATGTGCGCAATAAGCACCTAATCCTTTGTTAGGAATGTGACCCCCTTCGACTCCGAGGGGCACAAGCGAGACCGAGTCTCCCTGGTCACGATGAACAAAGGAGCACAGTAAATATAGCCTTCTTGGAATGTTAGCCAGATTTCTTGGCATGGATTCTGCATACAGTATGGAAAGAATTGTTAGCCAAAAGTCAAGCTAAGCAGTGAATAGTCTCCATATGTACAAAGTTTAATCTCAGTATGAAATATTTTATAATGAGGGGAACTTCATTAATAAATGCTACGGTGAGATTATGAAGGATTTGCTTTCAACACGAGTAGAACATTGAACAATTTTTTCCAAAATAATATATATAATTTGGAAAAAGGTACCTAATTACAATTAATAAGGTTTTATCCCATATCCCATAAATATATCCTTGCAAGAATTTCCTATCACCATTTAAAAATTTGTTTAATTTAATTACTGAAAAATTATGCCAAACTGAACACATTCACATTCACAACCACATATA
>JAOEHI010003674.1:0-10590 GCA_025447815.1 Percopsis transmontana
GTAGAGACTCCAAGGACACCCCCCCCCCCACACACACACACACACACACACACACATACACACACACACACACACACCCCACACACACAGACAGACGGAGAGATGGAGAGGGGTGATTGTGCAGGATGTTGACGAGAACAGAGGGAGGCAGACAGAGAGGGAGGGAAAGAGAGAGAGAGCAGGGGACAGACAGGGAGAAGAGAGAATGGATACGAAGAAATAAGTAACAGAAGCGAATGAAAGCGTGTAAAAACAGACAGACGATGGGAGACAGTGGGAATGGATGAGGCAATGTCTTGGGGATGGGGGGGGGGGGTAGCGGGTTTGCAGGACCTCTTGTTAGAGGAATATGCCATGGCGAGTGTTACATGCCTTTATGACTGGCTATAACAGCGTGATAACAGCCTCAATAGAAACCTGCGCTAACTAGGAATATATACAAATGCTCACACACAATAATACAGGCTTGACAGGTCGCCAGAGCCGCATGCTACCCACCCACACACAGACACACACAGACACACACAGACACACAAGCTGCAGTCGCATTAACACTGCAACAAGGGATCGGCCACAACACCAAGCTCTGATTCTGTGCTTGTTGTAAACAAATAGCACACCAACAATGTGCCCCATCCTCTGCGCCTATTCTCTGTAATGGGAAAAGAATGCAGGAATTCTCATTCATAATAAGCTAGCGACAACAATACGAAACCCCACAGTAGAAGGAAGAGCATTACAATGGGTCATTTGTAAGCTACACTTTCCCACAAGCGTACACCGAGGAATGGGTTTGGCACAGCATCACATCGACTTCCACTGACCAAGTTTTTGTTCAGTCAATACATTTGTAACCACAGTAAACGGTGCTGGATGGTGTACTGGATTGGTTTTATCTGCTGGCATCGCTGTGACTGTGGGTTAGTGGTTAGCACGTAGTAAAGTAAATGGCTGTGCCCTGTCTGGGTCATATGTGATGTCAGTGACAACATTACCAACTGGTGCGTTACTAAGTGCCTTCTACGGTAGCCCTCTATGTGGGTCAGTTATAAGGCCCACCCAGACAGAACCATACTGTAGCTGTTTAGCAATCTAACCAGGCTGCCCTGGGGTTCAATGTAATGCAAGCGTGTTTGGGTGTTTGCGTGTGCGTGCATGCACGGTTTGAACTTCATGAACAAAATGACGTGACCAATGACCACAGGGAAGTTATCAACAGAGGGGGCAGACTTTCATGTGAATAGCCACTGACCCAGCAACAGATTATACAAAACCGTATGGCTCCAAGCAGACATGCATTTGATCTGCCCAGATGCTGAGGAGTGGCTGAGAGCCAAATTACATCTGACCCAGGTATGACACTAGATTTAAGTGGCATCATGAGACAGACTTCAGCGCTCTCATTTTCCTCACACAGTGGCAGCAGTGTATGTCTGTGAGTAATTCTGATCAGGCATCTCTGTACAGGGGAGATATCGCAGGCATTCTGAATAAGTACTTATGTGTGTTTCGAAAAAGTCTAGAACGCATTCAAATGATTGCATGGAGTTTTTTATATTGCAAACCTGAACTTGCGGATAAATTCAAACACTCATATCAGTGTCCCTGCTCGTGCGACGTCAAAGATTTTACTGATCACTTCTAACACTTAGGAGGGTACAGCTCCTGAAAACATTATACAATAATAGTTCAGGAAGGCTGCTACCTAAAATGTACAAGTAGTACCCTTTACAAACATTGCTAAAATTTTGTGATTTGTGTTTTAATCATTTATCATTTACTATTTAGTTCCAATTCTGCAGAACATGTTTTGCTTTATTTAAAATGGGCAGCAGTGGCGAAGAGGGTAGAGCGGGTTGCCTGGCTGGTTCGTTCTCCGCTTCTGTGCCGAGGTGCCCCTGAGCAAGGCACCTAACCCTAACTACTCCCAAGGCAGTGATGTACAGCACTTTGCTTAATCCCTGTGTGTTAGGAAGGTACTACTGTATAAAAATGCAGTCCATTTTTATGGTATATGTTGCCACTGATATTTACTTATAGCACTCAAGCAGTCTACAGCGATAGGATTTTCTGTTTCAGGTTCGTAAGGAGCTGCTGTACTGAAAACCTTACAGCAAACTCAAATTATCACAAAGAGGTTGAAGTGAAGAACGCTGATGTTTGTCTTCTGGCGAATGTCTGGAATGTGAATGTAAACCAAGTCATTTAATTCTCTATTTTTAGCCTGTTTTGCTGTGAATATACTGGCTAAATTGTAAAAGGCAGCTCTGAAGACAGGACATTGATAGAGAGGACAAGGCATATGCAGTAGTTCTCCAATAGATACATGTATGATGTTTGACTTAAGATTGGTATCATGCAGTACTCAGCTTTCCAGGAGCTGTAACCCACACTGGTGCTTTCCTATTGGGTGTGTTGCCAGGTGAAATGAACCTGCTTTGGGTAGAGCTGTCTGTCAGGTCTCAATTCCCCCAACCCCCAACTGCGCCATAAATTATTCGTTTGATGCTTCAGGCTTAAATGACCCTTCATATTTTACATGATCCTAATGAATTATTTCATGATAACAGCATATTAAAAATGCAGTTTTCAATGCCAAGCTTTTGCTTGATGCTATGTGATAAAATATCCTGCAGAAAGACATAAATGGTAAGTGTATTAACTAATTTATTGGACTTTCTTAGGAACAGGAATAAATCCATTACGAAACAGCTGCCGACGCATTTATGAAGGTAATGCATTTCATAAGGTACAGTCTGTTCAGCTAGTGGCCATATCTAATAGTGTAACAGTCACTGACAGAGTGAATCACGGTAGGTGACTGGGTCTGCCAGTTGGTTGAAGGTTGAGTAAGTACTGGTTTGACAACAAATTTGCAAATTACTACCGACTAAGAGCCTCTTTGTTTCACTGCAAGAAAGGCAGCCTTTCTGCAGGATTGTCCATCACATGGCTGACCTCCCACACTGGGTTACTGCACTACTCAAGGTTTTCATTCATTAGCAGATATAGTATGTTTTTACCATTTTAACTGAACGCATTCCAGACTTCCAGTAAATTACGCTAGTTTGTTATACTGTGCTATTTTGTCATGCTGACACTAATTAAATGCCATTTCTTTGTGCTATATACCGCTGTGATAATTAAATTGTCCAATAATAAAGTACTGTCTCATATAACTGTACACGCACAGTGTACGCCCACCAACACCATTGCTAACATCCCCTACGCTAGTTTTATCCTGTTGCCATATGGATTCACGAAGGAGAAGGATGTAACACACACACACACAGAGACAGTTTGAGAGAGTGAGAGAGAGAGAGAGAGAGAGATAGAGAGAACATGATCCAGGGTCACAGTGGAAGAGACAAATAAAAGAAAAGTGAGTGTCCTACAAATAATAACATTAACTTAAACCTTAGCTCTAGGCTAGTGGGCTCTGTGCCTGGAAAGTAGGCTAATGTGTGACCCCGGCCCAGCAGAACATAGCTTGGTTCAGAATGAACAGTGAAGATCAAGGCAGACGTCACAGTAATAAACTGACTAAAGCAGGGTTGCCCTTGCTGTCTCTTTATGAATGTGCCACATTTCGTTTTGTGATATGCACAACAATATAATATAATAACAGACTTTAGCCATCGGTATTTGAAGGTTAACACCCCTACTGTTTTCGAGAAGTGTCCAGGGATTTTTAATGACCACAGAGAGTCAAAACCGAGGACTATTTACTATTACACACAGCAACCAGCCTTTCAACAGATTTACAATAGTCTTTTGAAATAGTACTACTTCAGTGATAGTGACAGTATTTCCAAATAATCCAACAATCTTGTAATTTTACAACAGACTGAATGGTCAGAAAAATACTACATTATGTATAATACAAGTAATACAGCATCAAACATTCATAATGAATATAGTGCATAAACAGCATAATGTATTACAACAATATATTACTATAGGACCCAATCAAAGGGAGGGAAGAGAATTTCAGAAATGAGGGATTAATAATGTAGCGAATCTAAACTAAAAGTCCAAATATCACAGTTGGCACTTAATGTTGGCTAAGGACAGTTGTGTGTGGGTTTAACACTGCCTTTGGCAGCTTTCCAACTATTTCACAACTGTCTTCAAGAACACCAGCGAAGAAGTGCAGGCAAGGCCTTAGATCACACTGCCGGTGCCCGGACAGATGTAGGTTACACAATGCAGAGTGTTTCTCAGCCTGTTCGCACCTCCTCTGGGTGATACAATATGAGATGCTGCCTGTGATATTCACACATTTATTGGAGAGTATCGGTAGACTTCCACTACCCACTGAAGCAAACAGGACTATCACAATATAATCTCAAAACCCACTCAAAGTGCATAGTGCAGCCTGGTAACTACTACTGTTGATTGAGTACTGTATCTTGTGAAATACAAGTCACCTCTAAGTCAAAGGCATTCTCTCTCTCTTATTCTCTTTCCAACTTAAAGTTCACAGAAATTGCAGATGCGTCGCAAGGCATTAGAGCAAGGCTGTTCAGTGGCCTGTGCAGATAGACGGAATGAGAATTGAATGCTTGCATGCATGGGGAAAATTATTGTGACTTGATTGAAATGGTCACGCAGTGCCAATAGAAAATGAAACCCTACATTGTAAGACTGAAAGTTTATTTGATACAAGGAGCGTACAAGCATAAGGGACGGGAATATTGAAAAGACAAAAATGAATGAAAAAAGGTACTACAAGTTTTCCTCTATTTTTCAGCATTTCTTTTTTGAATGGCGCCATTGACGATAAAGTTGGACATTTTTACAATTACGTCATTTAGCAGACGCTTTAATCCAAAGCGACTTACAATTACATGCTGCTATTACATGCACAGATAGGGGTTAGGCATCTTACCCAAGGATGCTTACAGGTAGGCCAACTCTGGGGCTTAAACCCACAACCTTCTGACTGGGAGTCCAACACATAGACCACTAGACTATCCTGCCCACATTTCATTAAAAAGTTTCCAAATTCTTGTCACTGTGTTGGTGCAGAGACTGAAAAGTTATTGTTACGTTTTATTAAAGTTACAGTATAATAGACTTTTCAAGCTTTCAAGGGACACTACATTCCCTACATTTTCCTAAATGAAATTAATATTTTTCAACTGGAGAAAACACATAATACGATATTCTGTAGATTTGCCCAGCTGTCATCATGCAGAAAAGGCATTATGTGTTTTTTTCAGTGTAAATCTTCTGCCCTCTGATGGGGCTCTATGCAAATACAACAAGATCTTTCTGCCCATCTGCTACTCACCCAATCTCTCTCACTAACAAACACACAGAGAATTCATTTTGATATGATTTAACAACGCTTGGTTGCAGTGTGCCCAATAATTAAATTTGACTAGTAGTGGTGGTGATTCTATTTTTATTTGCTGTTATGCCACCTAAGCCACCTCCAGAGAAATTGATTTTTTTTAATTATAAGCTGCATTTTTACAAAATTAACATTTTTGTCTTACCTTAGTGTGGAGTTTAGAGAGCTGCTTATCATCTATGTAGGTCTGCGTGTAGACACGTCTCTTATAGCGGAACTGAAACATGAGAGAAGAAAAAAGGTTTTACATTTGAATTCTTATTTATACATCAATCTACTGTATTATCCATCCATTTACAGTATGGGTTTATTATTTATGTGTTTTTCATGAAGTGGAATGAGCACCATGTGATGTTCTGTATATACAATCTTTATCAAGTCAAGCTCTTTGTAAATGCAAATCTACAGGCAAAAGGACCCTGATTCCTACTTTACCGCATATATCAGTTTGCCCTGATGTTAAGTAAATTAAGACGTTATAGTAATTCCATAACTTTCCCCACTTTAAACGTTTTGTAAATATTTTGTACATATTGGAGGTTCTTGATGTTGCAACCCACACACTGTCAGATTCATTTTGAAGCAACTTCAAAGTCTCATTGTAATTCATATTTTGCAAATTAACATTTAGACTCTACTTATTTCTGAGAGAGAGAGAGAGAGAGAGAGAGAAAGAGAGAGAGAGAGAGAGAGAGATGGATTGATTGTAACAACCGGAGGCGCCACCCCTCCCCGGTCGGGCTCGTCGGTGTACTAAGCCACCGGCCCGTCGGCCGTCCGTTCTCCATCGCACTCGACCTGGTTTGCTTACGCACCTGTGCGCAATCCCCTCATCAGCCCTTCCCAGCAGCCTATATAAGCGGAAGGGAGGCTGAGGGGAATTGTCTGATATTACTTCTGTGCAGTGTTACGCCAGTCTCCACGTCTGTTTGTTCTCCGTATTTGAATATTGGATTTTCCGTTCTGTATTAAAATCGCTACAAGCGTGCATCATCGCTTTTTTCATTCAGCCAGCCTCCGTGTGTTTCCTTTCGTTGTCTGCACGTGCACTCAATTCACTCGCCGCGTTACATGGGTAGACTCGTATTTTAAACACCAAACGTGCATGTAGGCAGTTCTCATTGATTTGATTTGATCCTGTGCACTCCCCTAAGTCCTACTTGTGGTGGGATAGAAAGCTGTATAAAAGTTATTTAGGTTATCATTAAGGTTATTTCAAGCATATCGTATTAAATCATATTGCTGTCACACGGAATGAACATAAGCGAGCACACAGGGCTACAGCTGTAATTGTGAGCACCCCCGTGGTTTGTTAAGGCAGGTGAAACCGCTGCCAGTCAAACTCGAATGCGGACCAAACAAGCTTCCAAATTAACTAGAGATTAACAAGATCAGGTCACCTATGTTGTAGGCCTACATTTAATACAGTCAAAGAGGAACCCCCTCAGAATAACCATCTACTCCAGTAAACATCTATGGTTCAGCATGAAGGATGTATTAAGCAATGGGAATATAATAGTTTACTCATATTTAATAGTTTATAACGAACTGAACTTTTCACCTTAAGAAAAACATACAAATTAAAATATTAATTTTGTTTGTATCTGTTGTAATTGGTAAAATTCAGATATGTTAAAACATTCTTGTAACATTTCAGTAGCTTAGAGCCATTTCTGTCTCCTGGCCTTATTTTCTTTTCTGTAAGATCACTTCACCGAAGAGAGCTCTTATTTCACCCCTATATGGTCTGTTTTGACTGTAGCCCCGAATGTAATTTTAAATGTATGCAACACAAAGTTTAGGTGCAGTTCAACAACAACAACAATAACAACACAAATATTTTCTGTAGAAATATGCAATAATGTTCATGACGCTGCCTGTCTCGCGGATCTGCAAAGAACGCGATAATATTGCTACATTTTGTTTAAAGATAACGAGACATGACCTTACCCCCGCATTTACCAGCATAGGCCCTATGCACTATTCGCACGTACAGTATATGCGTGTGAGGTTAGCTTTACTATATGTACCGTTAATTTGTGCACTGGTTCTGAGCGCATACGGCAAATTATTTTACTTGTGGTAACACTGATGGCCCAGTGTCGAGAGTCACGGTCCGCCACACACACACACACACACACACACACTATCATATACCGTAGCTGCGTCCCGAAGAATCTGGGCTCAGCCCCGGATGTTTAACAGTGCAGCTGATGCCCCTACCCATACCTAGTAAATCATGTTTCTATACTGAATGTTAAAAATGCAAATCCAATATAAATTTTCCTTGAAACAACCCGACCACAATTGTGAAAAATATTAGACCAGATTTTATCACAATCCAGAACTCAAAAAGCTAATTTATAGTTCCTGTCCATTAGCTCTTTCTACCATATCTATTATTATTTGGTCTTCATTGGTTTATTGACATTTTCAAACCTGCCAAGCTACTGATTTGATGGACAGGTGAACACTGGTAGACTGTAATAGGTTTCAAAAGCTGTAACTTTCACTGTGTGTGTGTGTGTGTGTGTGTGTGTGTGTGTGTGTGTGTGTGTGTGCGCATGTGTGTGTGTGTCTGTATGTGTGTGCGCCCATGCACATTTCTGCCACCATCAAGCGAGCAAATCCATGACAGAGCAAAGGGTGTTGAGCTGCTAATCCAGACCTGTCAATCATCTCTACAAAGGACCATAAGGAGTAAATGAAGGCCAATCAATGGCACGCAACAGTAACACACAAAAAACATAAATAAAATACTCATTAAACACGCAAAACGCATAAAAACACCCACACCCACACCCCTCCTAGTGCTAACTGTTACAGATATGTGGGTGAGCCCATTCTGGAGGTTTGTGTTACTTCTGAGGGGTGGAAAGTATAACTACTATTATACCCAACACTGGGTATTGGGTAATACAGTTGAATGTATTGTATATATACAAACAAACACACACATCACACATCAACAACAAGGGGGCCGGTATCGTGTGGTACTAATTCACAGCACATTATTTTACCGAGCTATTGGATCGTTTGCTAGATGATGTAACTGGGATTTTTTTACTCAGCAAGTAAACACGGTGAAATGCAGAGAGGAATATTGATCTGAGGCCATCTGCTGTGTAAATCCACGCTGGATGACTGTCTGAGTGGCTGTCAGACACACACACTTGGTACACACTGACTTCAGGCTTACAGCTGGAGTGCAACAGCTCACAGCACGCTACATTTCTCTCTCTGCTATCTCGGCAGGCAGCATTCACTTGGCGCACTGCTTGACGGGACAGCAAGCAAACACTCTAGTGTCCTAATCCTAGCATACAGTACCTCTACATTGGTCATAGCAATCATGATATATAATAGGATCTGGAAATCCATATTTACACTGACAATATTATTACCATAATTTCATTTTTGCAGACCTTCATTGACAAGATCTTTCTATATTTTCCTTTTTCTTTTTTTTAAAGCCTGCAGATCTGTTGCCATACTGTAACTAACTAGGATGTTTCTTTCAGCAACCTGAATATTGTGATGTTGTGTATAGTGAATCATAAAAATGTATAAAATATTGTGATATATTTTGCTTGTACCACCCGTCCCAGTTCTTCTAAAAGCACATCTCTGATCAAATGCTAAATTATAATAGTCCCACCAATACCCAGGAAAGCCCTCTAGCCTAAGCAATCTGCTTTTGTCATTTCCTGTCCATACTAAGAGCCCAAAACATAATTGAAACACTATATCAAACCTGAGAAGAAATAATAACCGGGAGGGAGAGAAAGAAAGAGTCTACTATTGCCCGGCTATATGATTAACACATCCCATCCTTCTGTAGCCTAAATTGTACCACCACAACAGTAACAAAAAAAAATAGGGTTTGTTTAAAACACATTTTTGCACATTTTTGCAGATCTGTGATCCCAGGCTAAAATATATTTTAATAACAAAGGTAGTATTCTGTTCGTGTGGCCGAAGCCGAACCGAGTACATTTGATTAACCCCTCTATCTCTCCCCTACTGATAAAACTAACATTAGCAGACATTTTTACACAGCTTCCTGTAAACAAGCACATTTGTGTATGCTCTCTGTTTCCTTTTGATCACACACAGTGATGGACAAGTGTTTCAATTATCTCTAGTAGATGACAGCTGCTGCCGTCAACACACTTTTCGCTGCAAACTTTCATCCATTTCCTGTATAGGATGATTTATATCTTGATCCCAGCTCTCACCATTGTCCTTATAGATTCTGGATTAACCTTTTTCACAGAGACATCAGTCCTGTCCTGTCAGACTCCTGTCTAAATCAGGAGGGAAGGGTTTGACTCTAGGCTTGAAGCAGCAGTGTTTTGTGGCGACTGGTGGCGAATGGTGGTACCGCACCCGGAAGAACTGGCTCACAATACACACCCTATTTAAAATTTGTAATAGTGTGTACTGCTACGCACACTTAATAATATTCCCTTGGTGCTTATGTCAGCCATGCAATGGTGGATTTGAACCTCCTAGGGGGTCCGGGGGCATGCCCCCCCCCCCCCGGGAAGAATTTTTGAAAAACTTATCAGCTTTAAATTGTGGATTTATAGTCAATTTTAGCATGATGATATACTGTATACAAAAGTAATGTAATAGTTATAAAGTTCATCAAACCAAACAAAAACACAATATGCACAACAACTTACAAATCAAATGGAAAACACAGCTTAAGATACATTTTGAGAGAGAGAGAGAGAGAGAGAGACTGTCCTCATTTCTTCTTTTTGGCCTGTACTAGAGTCTCAAGTGCCTGCTTTCTTTGCTTTCTTATTTTTGCAGTGTGCTTGAGCCTGGCCCTTTTTAACTAGTAAAAATAAATGTGTTTTTTTTCACTTTACAGCTATTGCAACTGCTGTTTGGTCAATTAAAAGATAGCGTAGATACATATGCCGTTTATAAATTGATTTCACAACCACTACAGCATAAAGAAAAACTCAATTCAATTCAGCTTCTGTCATTTTCAGTGAGCTTGGCATTTGCCCCCTTGGCACTTTGGCTGAGGAGCTCAACCTATGTTATAATTGTCTGCAAAATGGTAAACGTTAGTAACGTTAAACGGGTCGTCCCAGAGCCCTAACGTCAGAAACTTTATACAAGTGGAATTGGGAATAACATGTACGCTAGTTAACGTTAGACTCGTTAACACCACATCCAAATAGAGATAGCTAGCATTCGCTAAATCAAAACAA